>VMKM01002011.1:0-95524 GCA_008360985.2 Macquaria ambigua
ATGATGAAATCAGAAATACCTGATTTTGGTGATCCCCTGACTTTTCATCTAGCCCCATCATCAGGTCAAATTTCAGTTTGTCCAATACTTTAACGTTTACGACCAAATACCTGAATGCAAATGACATTCTCATCAGCCTCAGCTGTACTTAATATTTTAAGGCCTGTTTGTTAGGCCTTGTAGAAACTAATAATGTAAAAACTGCAGTTACTGTAAGAACTGCATATAATAAAAAAAGAATATATATATATAATGTAATAACCTGCCCATAATCTAATAAAAATGTACATAATGTGAGGGTTTTTTTGTGTAATGGAGTAAGTAAATAGGTTTATTCTCACTGAAACCTTCATCTAGACTGCTTCCACCAAGTACTTGGCGTTCCTAGGGCAAAAACCAGTGAATCATCCCTCACTGGCTTCCCACCCACCAACAGTGCCAGTTGTGTTGCTTATAATGCCAAGCCAAGCTGGATACACTGCTTCTGCAGTGCTGGGCTACATGGGCACTACTACTGCTTTAGCTGTACAAACCCATGTTGGTGGAAGAAGTACTCAGGTCTACTCTAGGTTTACTTAAGTAGACGTAGCAATACCTCAGTGTAGAAATACTCTGTTGCAAGTAGAAGTCGTGCATTCAAAATTTTAAAAAGTATTAAATATACTTAAAGTACCAAAAGTAAAAGTACTCATTATGCAGAATGGTCCATTTCATAATAATGTATATTATATTATTGTAATATAATTGTTGATGCATTCATGTGTCCATCACTTTAATATTGCAGCTGACAAAGGTGAGGCTAAAGTCTTGTTTATTTCTTGATTATATTTTGAATTATTAATCTGAATCTATAAATTAACTTGTAACTTAAATGATCAAATAAATGTAGTGGAGTTAAAAGTACAATATTTGTCTCTGTAGTATAGTGGAGTAGAAGTAGAAAGAGTAAAACTAAAGTACAAATATCTCAAAATTGCACTTAAGTACAATACTTGAGTAAATGTACTTAGTTACTTTCCACCACTGGCACACACAGCTGGAATGCTTAGCAAAACTGTATCCATCACACACTTAATTATTTTATTTGGGCTTGTTATTACAATATATGTTAAGTTATAGCATTTTTCATTTTTTTAAATTGGCTCCAAAATCATAATATACCAACAATCACAGATGTTTTAACTTATTCATTACATACCAAATGTATTAGGTTATGTGCTCAGCAGTCTCATTACATTATAGGCAGGTTATTACATAATCAGTTTTTATGTCATTTTTAAATGACATTATCTGTAGTGCTACATAATGTGCAGTTATCGCATCATCAGTTTTTTAAGACAGACTATAACTTTTTGTTTAACAGCTGCTTTGACAGCAAAAGCATTGCAGTGTTTTTGTCATACAGTACATCTTACATGTCCATGTAGGTATTTATAACAGTGTCCTTAACGGTAAAGGCTTAATCACTTATAAGTCTAGGACAACATTCAATCTTTAAAACAACATTTGCTGAATGTTTCTACCTATAATGCCATGGACAAACTTCCAGAATGCAAACAGGAGGTAATTAGAAAACGCCAAGCTCTTTAATGAAGCTCCAAATTCTTGTTTATCTTGTTTGACCAAGAACACTCTACCTGCCGTCTGTGTTTGCCGGTGTGTGTCTGTGTGTGTGTTAGTGTAAACTGCAAACTGTGGACTGTTGGTGGCACCTTTTCCTCAGCTAACACACTGTGTTTGTGTGTGTTTTCAGCTCCTCTGCGCTACAACACCATGACCATCATCTGGATCTGCATGGCCCTGGTGTCCAGCCTGGTCACCTTTCTGGCCATCATCATCTGCAGGAAACGGCAAGGCTACACTTTACCACACTACCCATCGCTGCTGTGTGTGGAACACTTTCTTACACTACTCTACTGTGCCTCTCTTTGTGTAATGTTGCTTGTGATCAAAACCCAATGTGCACTGTATTTCTCCCTGCTTTTTCCACATGTAGTATTGTCTTATATTGGATTATAATCTGAGTGAAGCTCTTCTAAAAGAAAACCTTAAAATGTTCTCCAAAACTGGGGAAGGATCTCATTTAAGCCTGTGTTGGAGAAGCCAAAATACCTTTAGTGGCCCTTGTCACGTTGAAATGTTCAAGATATCGGAGCACACAAATACTCTGCATGCTTTTCTATCAGTAATAAGGACGAGGAGTAGAGAGGAGTTTTGAAAGCAGATGCTTTAGCTTCATCTCCTCAACCCTCCCTGTCTTCTCACTGTCTTATGTAGTTAATTTCCTAACTCGTAATTTCCACCTCATAGTGGATTTAATTATGTTGATTCATGTCCAGTAGCTTGCAAGCCAAACGTTCCCACTTATTCCATCAACCCCCCTTCCTCTCTTTTGATGTCTTCAACTTACATGTCTGTAATACTGCACAGAATAATTAATTTCATTGCACTTAATTAATTCATACTTCAATGCATATTAAGTTTTTCATTTCCATTCTGTTTGAGGAGAAAAAAACACGTTGGAGGATTTAAAGATGTTATCCAGGCAAAGAAATGTTGTCATGACTGCAAAGTCCTGTATATTTAATGCTACTAAGATGGACGATCCAAAAAAGAAAGTCTTCACTGATGGTGGAGTTTAGCATTTAAGGAATACACTAAAAATGAGGGAGATGGGCCACTGGCCAACTTACTGTTAGACTGATGAGAAAATACCAACAACTCCTTATGACAGAAACCACCAGCGATTGTGTTGCTGTTTACACAGGAAGTAAACCTGAATCACAAAGGAAAAACACCGTACCTCACTGCAGATGACTTAATGGTTGATCACCTCAAATGATTCTGCTGTATGACTAAACAACATTTTAATCTTTATAAATAAAATACAGCACTTTGCCTAATGCTAGTAACTACCTTACTCAAGATAGTGTATGCTAGCACGCTAGCAGGGATACTTTGGTCTTTTATGTCTCCATCTCACCACAATTTGCCAAAACTTGATGAATTTGCTTTTAGCAGCGCTTCTGTCACCTGCAGCACTTGGTTTTTACTTTGTTGTTGGCATCCATTTCCATCTCTGGTAGCTGGAGCGAGCCAATGATTTGAGTAGAAAGGACAGTTTTCATAAGGACTGTCAGTGTGCATATCTCAGAGCCCTTCCTGGTTTGAAATGTTGAAATGTGAAAAAATGCCTTTGAAACTGACTAACAACGGTGTTATTCTAATAATTAAAATATTAGTAAGGAGATGGTTACTGCCACACAGAGTGAAATCCAACATCAGCTACATGTGTCAAAGTAATGGGAAACAGCTTCAGTTTGCTACTTTCAACACAAAGAGAGTGTTTCTGTAGCCTAACTGCTTCCACTGGAGACTAGCTTGTAGCTTCTCTAGCTCCAGTTTCAAAGTAGCTTCCCCAACACTGCCCACACCAAATGACACTAGCACAGGGAATGTTTTGAGTGCATACAGGACCACCATGCCAATCAATCATGCTAACTCGTCTCTGTTATACATCTTCAATGTACTGTAGACCAGGAGCTTTTTTGTAAATAAGTTAAAAACCAGCGGAAAGTGAACGACCTCGTCGCGCATCAGTATAGAGGCAAAGTGAGAAAAAACTGCCCACTTGGAGCTGAGTATGTAAGTTACTTGCCCAATGCTAAACACGCCCGGAAGCGAGTGAGGGGCAAGAGACAGGCTTCCTCTTTTGAACCTGTATGTGTGAATGAGGAGTTCAGTCCTTTTGCCCTGTCTCTCCTAAATGCCCTTTCGAGATGTGTTTATTCTTAACATGAATATTGATGTTAATCATTTTAGCTTGAAAACATGGAAGCACAATGTTTTTAATCATAAAAGGGAACCTCTTGTTCAAAATAATTTGAAGAATCGGTTCACCTAAATTAACCCCCCCAAAAAACACATTTTCTCACTCACTTCTAGCGGTACAAACATTTCATTCCACATTGTGTTGGGGTGGGTGTGGGTGAACTGACCCTTTAAACGTTTCTGTTTCTCGACCTCTTTCCCCCTCCGCTTTGTTGCAATTGAAAAACCTAATTAACAGGGAGAACAGGTTGACTGTCTGTTCCTTATAAATAACTAAGTATCACTAAGTGATGAAGATCTCTGTTGAAGTTAATCATTCATTACAATTACGGATTTATGTATTATGAGCTGTGGTTAGAGTTTGATAGTACAAATGTTTCACTATTGTCCTGTTTTCATCCCACCGTCTTTTTATGTGTGTGCATGTGTTTGGATGACTGTCTGTGTGTGTGTGTGTGTGGTTTGTATAGACACTGTGGCTACAGCAAAGCCTTCCAGGACTCTGATGAGGAAAAGATGCATTACCAGAACGGTCACGGTATGTTTGGCCCATTCCTCAATTATTACCAATAATAGAAATAGATTAGATCACATTCCTTGAAGAGGATTATCTTCACCCCCATGTAATAAAGTTCATCCTTAGAGCAAACAATTGAGTGATTACAGGAGCACACCGGCCTTATTCTTCGCTGCGTGCTGTTTATTCTCTCCCTCTCTCTCTCTGCATTTCTTTTCCTTTCATCAAGTTTTCCCTCCACACGAGGGGGCTCAGATGTGATGTTGCTCTCATTCTCCGATATATGACCAAATGCTAATGTTGTTTATCTTAGTGTCATTCCCCGACGCAAGGTTCTATATCGACCCGCACACATACGAGGACCCCTGCCAGGCGGTCCACGAGTTTGCCAGAGAAATTGAAGCTTCCAGGATCAAAATAGAGAAAATCATTGGTTCAGGTAAAACCATGAACTTGTGTGCGCTCACACACACGCAAACAGAGACTCACAAAAACACACATACACACACACACACACACACACAGTGAGAATCATTGGCTGAGCTAACTTAAAATCATTGGCCAGTGTAAAGGCTGTGGTGTGCAGCAGAGAGGAGGATGGCAGAGCGGAATCAGAGCGTTGCGTGGGACTGTCAATCAAAGCTCCTCAGACAGGCAGGGAATACTAACACTGTGTCAGCTCCACAATACACTGCGCTAGATATGATTCCTGCAGACACACAGAGAAATGTAAAGGAAGACAAATAGCAATCACACTTAAAGTTCCTCTACGCTAAAGATAAGAATTAATGAGAAAGAGGCTGATGGATGATTAGCTTTCTTCCAGTTTTACACAATGCATTTCATGGGATCATTCTTGTGTATGTGTTCAGGGGAGTTTGGGGAGGTGTGTTATGGGCGTATGAGACTCCCGGGGAAAAGAGACATCCCAGTGGCCCTGAAGACCCTGAAGGCAGGATACACAGAGAAGCAGAAGAGGGACTTCCTGGCTGAGGCGTCCATCATGGCCCAGTTCGACCACCCCAACGTCATCCGCCTGGAGGGAGTGGTAACTCAGAGTACGCTGCTGCTGCTAAAACTGTACATTAGTGTAAAGCCATTTTCAGGATTATTGACCATAAAGTAATAGTTATGACAGAAATGTTAATGAGCATGAGTGTGATAATTAACAGAAAAAATACATTTTAGGCTGTGCAATGTCATGTAGGCTATAGACAACTTGCGTCACAACTTTTGCCACATGGTTAGCACCTGACAGAAAAAGATTAGGAAAATGGCTTAACATTTGCCAGGGAGCTCAAATCACATGGGGCTATTATAACTTGTAGTCATTTTTCCTGGGAGGGCAAAAGGTAAAAGGAGGTCAAAGAGTAAAAGAATCTCTACTGGGGTGGTAACACTGTAATAATTACCTTCTCCCTCCTTTAAAAACGTATCCCATCTGACAGATGATGCCAGATTGTAAATGTGTCCTTGGTTAATGCTTATCCAAACCATTAAAGCTCGTTTCCCAAGGCACTTTAAAGGGTCAGTTAACACAATTCATTTAAATATTTAAATTCACTTAAAAAACTCAACAGCAACATCTTTTCGTGGGTTCATTGATAATGAGTTTCTATCAGAGTACTCCCACCACATTTCTTAATGGAAACAGTTCCAGTGGGAGCTCTGTGGATTATCCAGAGACCTGACTGTTTCTGAACACGGAAACACTGTTGAGTGTTTCACTTGGATGCTTTGAGTTCTACACACCATTTGCCATTCATTTGGATTGGATTGTGGTGGTCTCGTGCTGTGTCCCTATTCCATACTATATACTAATTGTACACAGTATGTATTATTTAATGATTTTGCAGTTAGTATACAGGAAATGCTACAATATGTGCAGCTATAGAAGGCCATTGTCGACTAAACTTCACAGAGGGAAAGAAAAATTACTTTCTAAAGATTGAATACTTGTGTTTTATTCTACCTGGAGCTGTCTCACCATCATTCAGACTGTATTTGAATGTTTTGCTACTGTGAGCAGCAACCGCCACTTCCTTACACCACAGCACACATGACCTTTTACTGACCACACTGACCTTTCATGTAGCTATACCCAGTTTTGTAACTTTTCTAGTGAACATAATACATCTTCAAAACCTGCTGAGGATCAGCATATAGTATTGAGTTGGGACACAGCTATGATGCCAGAGACCTGGAAACCTCACCAAAATAAAACAAACACTTTCTACATGGTTACCACAAGCAGGGCCGTTTCTTGCTATATGCAGACTATGCGGTTGCATAGGGCCCCCGAAGCCACCAGGCTTTTTTTGGTTTTTAAGAAATTAAAATGGCCGGTCCCTCGTGGTAGCCAAGCGCCCTCGTGTGTTGAGTGAAAGCACCTACAAATATACCTCAAAATATATTTCACAAAATAAGGCTCCCAAAAAGCTAGAAATGTCCCTGACCAGGCGACAGTGAAAAGACTTGAAAAGACTATGTTTTTGTGGTTTGGGTGAACTAGTTGTCCAATGCTAAATGAAGGGAAAAAATACACTAAAACAGTCAAATCAAGGCTCTGTGTTTAAGTGTAAAAGCTATGAAGCCTTTTTAGCATAGGCTAACTGTGGAAATACAATAGTTTTCTCTGATATCACAAAATGGGTTTCTTTGCAGCTAAAGTAATCATTTATACACATAACTGTTTTAAACAGGAGATCATTCTTTTATACATCACATGCAACACACACAGTTAATCAGCATTGAACATGCACGTAAATAAGCACATGTAGTATATGTCCTGTAGATATGCAGCAGAGGAAGAGTCCTGAAGGTTCCTGTTTGTTTCCTCAGGCAAACCGGTGATGATCATCACAGAGTACATGGAGAACGGCTCTCTGGACTCCTTCCTCAGGGTTGGTATTGAAGCTTCAGGTTGAACAGTATTTAAGTAGTAAAGGTTCCTGTCTGCTTTTAATTTTGTCTTTAGTGTTAAGTGTTTTTCTGTTGTCTCTTAATGAGTAAGGGGTGATCTTGTCCTTCTCTGTTAAGCTATGACAGCTATAACTGCTCATCATCCATGTCCTGTGAAAACAGTGTATCTCCAAGTTGTTAATAGTAGCTTTGCTTTAAGCTTTAAGATTTCCAAAAGGTTTTAGGAGCCTCCGAGGTTGGAGAATGTGAAAATGTGAAAATGTCCAAACTTGGGAATACATGGTTTTCACAGGAGAGCAGCATCACATCACATCACTGCCTGTGTGTCAGAGCATTGTTGCCAGCAGAAAGGCACCAGTGGTTTAGAGCAACAAATGTGAAAGTTTTCTTGAACAAGATATAAGTTGATTTAACATTGTATTACATCGACAATGTCAAACAGCTCCAGTATTTGCTTATATGAAAATACTGCGGATTATTACTTAAAAGCAAATCCCTGTCATGTTTTATTCCCTTATCTTTACTCTCTTCTCTATCTTGATTAAAATATCTTCTATTATCATCCTCTTCATCTTTTCTGCTGCTATACCATCACGTTTTTTTGATCTGCCATTAAAACTCTCTCTCTACCTCTCCTTACTGATCTTTTCCTTTTCCTTTGTGCCGTCCTGCAGAGACACGATGGCCAGTTCACCATCATCCAGCTGGTCGGCTTGCTGCGCGGCATTGCGGCCGGTATGACCTACCTGTCTGACCTGGGCTACGTCCACAGAGACCTGGCTGCCCGCAACATCCTGGTCAACAGCAACCTGGTGTGTAAGGTCTCTGACTTCGGCCTGTCCCGAGTACTGGAGGATGACCCTGACGCTGCATACACCACCAGTGTGAGTTTTCACATAGAGGCAAGCATTAATGCAGCACACACACACACACACACACACACACAGTTCTTTAAGATAAATGGTCCGGGTCAGGGAGCGGCAATCACATGAAATGGGACTGAAAAAAATAACTACAATTTAAATGCACAAACCTAAAAACAATGATGGTGAATGAACGTCTCCACTGATAAGTCAAAGTTACAGCCTCATGTTAACTTACAGAACAGTAATCACAATTCCACAGTTCCATGCAGTGAGGAAGTCACATCTTTAAGGGGATTTAGTAATGCACTTCCATAAAGTCGGGCGACTCACACGAGACAGTTAAAATAGTAAACAGTGAAGCAGCAGACGCTGAGATATCCCGACTTTTAGACCCTAGTATGGGTGAAAGCTCTAAAACCCTGAATCCTACATTTCCCATAATACAACCAGTAGCAACCAATAGAACACAAGGGATGCACCGATCTGACCTTTTCTCTCCAGATACCAATTTGGACACATAAATGTGGACTATCTGCAAATACCCATTTGATATTGTGCTCTCTTTTCCCAAATTTAAAGGGACACTCCACCATTTTATACATGAAGGTCAGTGTACTGGTCATGGTTGGTACTTCTCAGCCCGTGGAAACACTTGTGTCTTCTAATGTCTATAATGTCTTCTGTGGCTCTGGTGGGAGTTATCCAAAGTTTTAAAAAAATAACCCCTGATATCCTTCTCTTTTCTTCTTCAAACTGCTAAGCTAACATTAAAGAGCTCATCCATAGTGTTTTTTGCTCCTGTTACTAAAAGTTTGTTGATAATCATATGTAATGTCATTTTCTAAGCCACTCTCCTCAACCAGGCTATGTTAAACATATACAAAACTTTAACGGCAATAAAGCAATAAAACCTTACCTCCACTTTCACATTACAATATGTATTTAGTAACAACAGTAGCTTTATTGTAGATCAGTGATGTCTGGCCGATGCACAAGATGCTTCATAAGCTCAGTATCTGAGTCAATACTGATCCAATGAGTCTGATTTGTGCATCCCTGGTAAACCCCCACGTCAAACTCCACACCCCCAGTTTGTAATACCAGCTTTCTGTTAAAGAGTCCTCAAGCCCACGCCGAGATAACCCTGATGGCGTCACTATGATGTCATCAGGGTTATTTACTCAGACTTTACAAAGCTCCTCTAGAGCCACAGAAGACAGCATGCAACTGGGTAGTGGTCCTTATGATGAGTGGACTGAACTTTATGTACAAAAGCAGTGCTGTTTCATCTTTAAAGTTGCACTAGGCATAGTGGTGACCTTGAGCAGCAAGTGTTTCAAATGTTGATCTTCAGACCCCACAAATCCTTTAAGATCATGTCAATGAGGTGCATGCCAAAAGATAACAAATCTAAAAATAGTTTTCTCTGGGCAGAATCTCATTACAGTTGTCAGATTACATTTAAGCAAATACAATGTAGATCTTCACATTTTGTGAATTTAATTGACAAGTAAAAATGTGTAATTCTAATTTGTTATTCTCATATAACCCTTATTTAAGAAGGCAATTCCACTGAAATCTGGCCAGGAAAGTAGCATCAAGACAAACATAAATGTCTGAGACAAATACAACAAAAGCAATACAAATACAATCAAAGTCACATGAGAGCGAGAGCAAAGTCAAATCATCGTTGTAAGTGCTCCAGTAGAGAGCAGTCCAATATTAAACCTGCAGCCTGATGGTAACACATGCATTAAGTCTTCCAGAGTGTGATGCTATCAGCTCACAGATGGAAATCAGCATCTGACACATTTGTCTGTTACAGTCTGTTAAAGCACAGCAATCAGATTACAGACAGCAAGGTGATTACCTGCAGCATCACTCAGAGACGTCCTGGAGGGGAAATGTAGATGATGAGGATGATATTACAGACACTATAGCATCATCACAGCACATTTCGAATTAATGGCTAATTAATGAAGATTAATACAGTTCACATTATTGCCTGGAAAGGTGAGTAAAGTGAATAAAGCTGCCTATTCTGTGGAATCTGGCAGCAAAGTCACTTTGAAGACACTGAAAGTATTGAGATCATGAGTTAAAGTTTGAGAATTCCAGTGTTGCTGCTTTTAATGTTTAGCAGGACATCAAGTGTCTATAATGGGCTACTTTTTGAGAGTGACCTTCAGATGTTTAAAATAACCCACAGGGAGTGCTTTGTTTGTTTAAGAAGTGATGTATCCATTTGTCAACCTAATTAAGTGTCAGTTTTATATCAAGAATAATCTAAGTAGTTCACATACTTGCTAACATTTGCAAGTCTATTCTTGTCTCGGCCTGCAACACATGCCCACACCAGCTCCGTTTAGTCATTTAACCACAGTGTGTCATTTCACTTTTTGCTTTCATGTACATTTACTCAGTGGTAGAAAGTGCTGTACACATTTTAGGTAGTACTTTTCTAACCTATCTCCATTTTATGCTACTTTCTACTTCTATGTTACTTCATTTCAGAGGGTAATAGTATACTTTTTATTCCAGTGCATTTATTTCACTGCTAGTTACAACATACTACTATATATACATTTACTTTATATACTCAACAGTATATAAAGTACTTAAGATAAGCCACTTTCACTAGCTGTAACAATTAAATGCTGTTTTCACATTAAGGCATCACTAATGATAAAACAATAATATACTGGACATTATAACAGTATGAATGGGACCCTTGTGCATGAGTACCTCTCTCTCCCTCTCTCTCTCGCCTTTCCTGTTTCTCTTCAGCGCTCACTATCTATTAAAAAAAAAAAGAGCTGTATGTCATTTCCACCTTCTCTTTCACATTTCACCCCCTCCAACACCACCTTAAAGGTTAATGCCAGCATTATTCTATATTTTTCTTATTGTCAGTAAATTCCAGGAAAACAGCGCTCCAGTTAGCAGCAGGACGGTGTGTGTGGGATTGAGTCAAAATAAACTACAGTGTGTGTGTTCATGGTGATGAAGGAACAACAGTGTGGCTCACTGATGTGTTTTTAATAGTTTTTGGACAACAATGGCACTCCATGGCACAGAGGTAGAAGATATATCAGGTTTTAGATACAAAGACTACTTGTTAGTAGGATACGTTTTTTGTTGGTTTTGGGCGTTTCATGGGATTTGTTGACAATAACACCAAAAATATAGAATATAGATAGATTCACCCTTAAAATTGCAATTATGAGTTTGGTTCTCTGACCTCAAGATGTCTTCTAAATCCGTCTCAGAAAGTCTGCCACTCCCTGGTAAAACTTTCTTTATGTTCCTCATAGGGCGGGAAAATTCCAATCCGCTGGACAGCCCCGGAGGCCATCGCCTACAGGAAGTTCTCCTCCTCCAGTGACGTGTGGAGCTACGGAGTGGTCATGTGGGAGGTGATGTCCTACGGAGAGCGACCATACTGGAATCTCACCAACAGAGATGTGAGCTCTATTTGTTGACCATAACTAACCTTCATGGTATTTTCATAGCAGACACTGTAGTCTCATTCATATTTTGCTGTACATGTGCAGGTGATCAAATCTGTGGAGGAAGGCTACAGGCTGCCTGCTCCTATGGGCTGCCCTGCTGCTCTACACACACTCATGCTGGACTGCTGGCAGAAGGATCGCAACGAGAGGCCGCGCTTTTGCCAGATAGTCACCGTTCTTGACAAGCTAATCCGCAACCCAGAGAACCTGAAGTCTATGGACACGCTCTGCAGGTGGGTGGGCCACTGAATAGATCCATATTTGCAGTGAAGCAACATGGGTGCATTGTGTCACATGCCGAGGAGTCTTTTGATTTAATTTGGCGTGACAGTTCGCCAACATTTAATCAAATATTGGTTCATGTGATTAGCGGATTAGGCTGCAAATCAAAGCAAGACACCGTCTGCGAGGGGCTGAGAAGATGATCTCCCGGACAATATATGGTGACAGATTGTTAGGCTACTAAGTAACTGTCCTGGTGTGGGAGGCAGAGTAAATCCAATCTCATCCAGCTGCTATCAAACATGAGCGCAGTGGGATAAAGTTGAGGCCTAAAGTTTCCCTCAAAGTTCTCTGGCAGATGAAGCGAGTGGTCGTGTTCGTTTTCCGATAAGCTCATCTCTGATAGACGCGCTGTGCATTAAGTAAAAGCCTAGCTGTGATATTGACATTGATCCGCTGTGAATCTGGGAGCAGGTTTGAGAGGACACCCGGGCTGAAGCTGGACCTGAAGCTCTAAATTGCTCTGTTCAGATCCCAGGTCCTCTGGAGTCAGTGGTGCATGGCACTGTGCATCTGTGTGTGAGGTGAGAGCAGTAGTAGGTAGAGGGAGAGGGAGAGGAGGAGGAGGAGGAGGAGTGTTAAGGATTTCTCCCTTTATTAATCTACCCAAAGCAGCCATCCTGCAACCACAGCCGCCACCTCTTCTCTATCATTTTAACTGCAATTGATTTTCTGCCTCAGCTACTAGCACATTTCAAAGCCCCCCTTTCCCCCGGTCGCTCTGCCTCCTGCTCGCTTTTTGACTCTTTTCTCGTTTTCAGACTCTGTCCAACTAATCTTTTTGTCTTCCCATTCATCTTCCTTTCTCTCTCTGTCTATCCATGGCCATCTGTCTCTCTCTCGGCCGCAGTTTAAACAGTCCTCCGCTGATGGAGAGAGCCATCCCCGACTTCAGTAGCTGTAACTCAGTAAACGAGTGGCTGGACACCATAAAGATGAGCCGCTACAAGGACCACTTTGCAGCGGGGGGGTACCACACTCTGGGACACGTCATAGGCATGAACCAAGGGTAAGTACTGACCACGATGGAGAGTGATAACAACTCAGAGGTCATGGTGAGCGTTGGCAGTAGTTAGCTGCTGGGCTCTACCAGCTTAAAGACCCTGTAGGGTGAGAAATCAAAGCACTCTGGGCTCAAACTGTTGGATTGTTATACTGAAGTAAGTTGTAGTGTCTGCACACTTGGATCATTGTAAAACTGCTCCAAGTAAATCTCAGAAAATAGAGATAAAATTGTCGTGTTTCTGCACCGCTCACGTTCTTTGTTAATTACCACCTCCACAGTTCCATCTAATGAGCGTCTTCCATTGAGCTCAGTCACAAGCACAATAAACCCTCCTGCAGCACATTAATATCTGGGCCAGGGGTCAGGATCTGAGCTTATTTCTATTTCAATCTGCCTTCAAGTCTGTCCTTCACAACTATCATCACATACTGCGTGACTGCATCTCTCCTATAATGTGAAAGTAAATGACCTTGGTCCTTTTGCAGAAAATTGTGAGTTGTGCCTCGAATAAAAGCTGATACCCAAATACAGGCACAAATACCACCAAATAATTGAATAATCTGTGCTGGCCACTAACAAATAAAGGCCAGGTAAAAGGAAAAATAGGGGTGTGGGGGGTTGGAATTACCTGCTTACAGGTAAATTAGGTAATGTCATACTCACGAATCTATTACTCTGAATTTCTCTTTTTAACTCTGGTCACATTCACTAAATAACTCCAGTTGCTTTTACTTTGCCAATGTTTTGATCAGTGTCAAGCTACTGTCAGTGAAGCTCAACAGTTCCTGCAGCTATGTGTTTTGCATTAAAAGGCCTGTCAGAGAAGGGTTATGTCCTTAATTGCTTTAAGCTTTTAATGTGAAATATCTGCAGTATGGGTATCCATCCAGTTAGGATGCAAACCATGTATTCGCAATGTCCCAGGATCAGTTCTGGCTGAGGACCTTTGTTGCATGTTGTTCCCCTTTCTCTCTCTGAAAACAATGCTATGAGAGTGCTGAGAGGGAACCAGAACAGTAAAATTGCAGTCGGACAGATAAACAAACTTACTATAAAGCTCTGGAAAGTGGAAAGTGGTCAAAAAGTAGACTGTGTTGTTATACTGGTGATTTAATGCTGTGGAAATGTACATTATCCTGACAGTTAAAAATGAGTTTGCTTAACACAAAACACCATCATTGCAGAGTAATTATGGTGAAATATATTTTAAAATGTGTGTAATAAAGGCCTATCATTAATATAAGCCTGTTCTGAATCAAGGGCTTGTTCTCTCTGTTTCTTTATTCTGTGTATTCCCAAAATTCAAGACTGAAACAGCATTAAGGCCATCATGGATCAACAACTCAGATATTTTTGTGTGTTTGTATCTGTGTGTGCATGTGTGTGTGTGTGTGTGTGTGTGTGTGTTTGTGTGTGTTGTGCAGGGACATCCAGAGGCTCGGGGTGACGCTGATGGGCCACCAGAAGAAGATCATGACCAGCGTCCAGCTGATGAGGGCGCAGGTCCTCAACAAGAGTGTGCCATCTGTGCACGTATAACTCCAACACTGAGGTTTCTTTCTGCTGAACCCAGGTTTCTGTAAGGTCCAGAGGGACTCTAATGGGATTTAAGATGATCTGATAAATGGGAGAAGAAGATGTGCGGGAACTTTACAAGACTTTTTCCTCAAGAGATTGAAGAACAAAACATGAAAGGTTTTAACTACGGAGCAAGTAAACATGACTTCTTTGGGACAAGTCCAACCTTTCATTTTTTTCCTATCTGATTACATTTTCTGAGTTTAAATGGAAAGACTGCCTTAATTACCACAAATGATTTTAATTTTATTGTCTACAAAGAGAAGATAATTTATCAATCATGAATTTATCAGAGAAATATGATTTACTGAAATAAATAGCAAAGAGTACATGGAGTGATGTAGGGGGTGTTGTTCTGATGACACTCGCTGCCTCTTCTGCAGTAACAGCTCGAGGAGAATGAGGTCCAGAATGAGGCTCGAGTCAGAACAAGTGGGGAAAAGTGAGATAGGGCTCACCCGAGTTGCCAGATCGTCTCCACAGCGGAGAAGACCTATTTCAACCCGGGCTATTAATACCAACAACAGGCACATTTCTCCGCCGTCCAACCTTGATGAATGACCCCAGGAGAGCCCTGGAGCCCTCTGCCCAGTTTGAAGCTGCGTGGCGCACAACTACTGTACTGTGGAAGATGTGTATGATTCAGTTACAGTGCACTTTATTTTACAATGTCTATGTGGTGGAGAGGCTTTGCAGTTGTGTCACAAATCTTATCTCAACCACAACTGAAGCCACAAAGTTGGTCTGTTAAGAATTAGCTGAAAATATTACATAGACAAAGACTAACTAAACCCAAGGAGAAAAAGCGATAGCTAACATTCATTAGTGTTTTAAGCAGCTCGCTCATGAGATTTCTCTCCAAACTTTCTTGAAAAAAAATATATTTAAATTACATACAGTATGTGTTTAAATATGCATACAAAATAATATTGGCCGTTTTAAATGTTGGTATAAATACTGCATCTGATGCATTTTCAGTATATCTGGGGATTTCTTCTTATACCTCTTATATTAAATTGATTCCAAATGCACTGCCATTTAAAGTGCATTTCCAATCAGGTCTCAATGTCTAACAGATATATTTTAAAAGAACGTGAGATGTGGTTGAAGTGGAAACCCTTTCTGTTCTGTTGTTTCTGCAGAAAGACGTTTTCATGTAGCTTAAAGGCATTTTGAAGATCCCATATATCGAAAATGCATTTGAAATGTATGTTGGCCAAAATTAACATCAGTAGCATTTGCTTTGTTTGTTAGCTAAGTAGCTGGCAGCAAAGCAGCTGGTATTAATGTCAACTGACAACTAGAAGCTAACTCTAGCTTCTACTACATTATCTAGTGTGTAAGCTAGGTGTACAACAGTGCTAGTTTGTAAGCTAAATGCTGCTAAAATATCTATAAAATCAGTCAGAAACATCTCTGTCTGATGAATTCTACTTCAACGCTAAACAACACCTGTTTACAGTGACTGTCCCGGCCTCCAACAGCTGCCAGTGTCCCACCAGGCTCCCACTGTTGGCTTAATCTAATCTCTGTTGTGACAACCATTAAACCCAGAAACAGTTGTTAAAATTTGACATTGGGCCATGAATTCTTAATGAAATGTATCTTAAAGTAGCCCATGACTGCCAAACCTATACAACATTTTTATATTTCCTTAAATTTTCCCTTAAATATTAATCCTTAAAAACTCTTAAATATTAACCCAATATAAATATACCGTACATCTTTTTAGCATTCAACCAAAATTAGACATATATTAGGGTGGATCATCCTTTATACCTCTATACCCAAGTTGTTGAGTAATATTGTGCTGGGAGGGTGTGTTACACCTGAAAGCCCTCTTATTCTCGTGGCATTTATGAACAAAATGGTACAGAAGCTCGTTTAATTCACTGGATGTTTTGGCATCAACGTCAGCACTAATACTATTCAGTGCAATAATTCTGTCCCCCAGAGTATCTGAACGCATATTTTGTGTGAATGCAGTACACATAAGCTACACAGACTGTAAAATAAAGTGTTACTTCTGATTAAATGTGATTACACTGTTTGCCTCAGTGTTGATGAAAAGTGGAAGAAGAATATGTAGGTAGAATGTCTGTATCTAAACGCTCAAAAAGTACATAATTAGCCCTAATTTATACCCCCTCCGTGCCATCAAGAGAATGTCTTTTTCTTGTGCACCTCGGTAGGTTTTCCTCTAGATGATTGATGTCAGTTTTTATTAAAGAAGAACCTCATGATATTTCTTGAGTATGTATCATAGCGGCATTTCACTACTGGTTTCAAAAGATTTTTTTTCTTTACGATGCTTTTGAAGACACTGGACTTGAACTGAAAACCCATATTTTATAAAGTTAGGATATGTTTTTGCTAGATGAATTGATTTATAATGTATACAGCAAGTTCAGTCACTGGAAGGAAGATAAAAAAAAACAATAACAGGATTTATTCACATTTCATTATTTATTCATGCTCATTTGTTTTCCAAATAATACAACTCTGAGAGGTTTTATTACAGTCAATGAATCATCCTTGTTGCTAATGATAAATGTGCAAACTGTCCATAAATACACAATAAAGGAACGTTTGTCTGTGTGTGACTGCAACAGTGATTTTCCGACTATTTCTAATACAATAGAGAGCTGAAGTCCACTAGCTTTGGGTTCTTCATGTATGCACACTCTAAACCTCATGGGAGCTGTAGTTGTTGAATGCAAACAAAACAATCAGTGTTTTATGTTGGTTTAAAGCTTCAATAATATTTTTAATATTAACAAAAATTCCTACATGTAATGTGAAAGCTCATAGTGACAAACCCACAGAGAATGATCGTCCAACTCTGAAGTTCCCCACAGCTGTATGGAGCCATTTAGCGTTTCCTTTCCTCATTCTTTTGTTTTATCTGGTCTGCAAGATCAGTTCTAATCAGCATCGTTTCTAGAAACAAAAGGCAGCAGATTTCAGAAAAACAAACAAAAAAAAACTCTCATAAATCCAGTGTACTTCACCAAACCTGGAGCACCAAACAGCAGAAATATAAAATAGAGGCTGGGTTCGGACAAAAATTTAGAAATGATGTTCGGGTTCGGATCGCGTTTGGTCACGTCATACTTGACATGGTCCTTCCTGTTCAGTGCTGTGGTTTGTTATTTACATGACAACACATGAAAGCAATACACAGGCGGTAAATATTCATGTAGCCTAGCTAAGGATGGAGGACGTCAAGCTAAATTTGTCATCGGGGAAGTTTAAAAAACTACCGAAATCCATGCAGGGAATTCGACGGTATGGAGGCATTTGGATTTGCTTCAGCTTACATTAACTGTGTTGGGTTCAGACATAAAAAACAGAATGCCTGTCGCGTTTGGGTTACTACTCTCTTTGACTCTGGTCGAGTTCGGACAGAAATGATGGTGATAATATGTCATGCGTCGTTATTCAGCTTTTTGTGGAGTTTCTTTGTTGATAAGTAGCCAAACATTTCGGGCAACGCAAGAAATTATACTTTTATTATCTAATGCATTATTAGGTAACCTTTTAGCTTAGAATATTGATAGAAAATGCCAGTATTGTGTGTTTTACAAAGACTGCTTACTCTTTGTGAAAACATATATTGTCGACACGAGATGAGTGGAACAGAAGCTAGCTTAAACTGGTGGTAGGACGATAGGTTCAGGGCTGAGACTGCAACTATTCCCAAAAGTCAGCTAGGAATAAATAATGTCCATTTACCAAAAAAACTAGCTGAGTGCCATAAATGAACTGTATTCTCACTCGCACTCAACCTCTCTGCATGGCATTTTCTGTGGATCCATGTTGACAACATGAAAGACATCAGCATGTAGTCCTGAAGGCCAGCCCTCAGAGAGAGATTTTCTTGAGGAGTGGTGCATCATTTAAGCAATCGCCTCACATGGTCCAAAGATCATTTGTAATTAATATTTTTCCTGTGTTCAGAGAGGGCAGAGCTCAAGAAAATTCATCTAGGATTCATCTCTGACAAAGAAAACCATCATTACTCAGTCGGTCGATTTGAACTTTGCAGCACCATGACGCTCACTCTGCAACACTCAAGTTGAAAACAATTGACTTTGACTTCCTTAATGCTCATTGCTGAGTTTTTGAGTAAATTGCTTTTTTTCTGTGGGAATGAGCCCTGACCCAGCTCTGAAACATCATTTCGAGCTCAGCCTGAATAGGGAATGGCCTGATGAATCTGTGTCTGAGTAATTGTCCTTTCCTTCACCTTAGGAGGGCTGTTAGGAGATAATCCTCTCCTTGGTGAAACAAGACCTAACACAACATCATTAATCTCATTACTAAGGCCGTGTTGCTTTGTTGCCACCGAGTCCCACGCCCAATTATCAGCCTCAGCACTGTCCCCACGACGATGCTGAGTCCCACCCATCGCTAACGACCATCTACACTGTCCCCTGATTGACTTCTCTGACAGCGGCGGTTATAGCACTTTGTATCTGCAATCAGGCACCCACCGAGCCTCGGCTGCGTCCGTGTCCTCGTGTCCCTCGGATGTCCTGTGGTTGACTGCATACACAAAGCTGATCACGACAAGAGTGGTTATGGCGTTTCTTATCGCCTCACAGCAGGTCCACATCATGAGGGAGGGGCAGACAATGCAGATGGATTTAAGCATTTATTGTCAAGTTTGCTTCTATCGTAAAGTAGCAACAATACAAATTCATTAACCAGCTTTCAAATCTGTGTAAATCTCTGAACAGTCATAATGAAGTTTTTGTGAACAACCTTGGAACAATGCATGTGTAGAGCTTGCAGTGTTGTAATTCCACCAGTATATTTCTTCAAGTAAACAATCCGTGAGAGCTGAGTGAGGAGCAGTCACTGGGGATTGCCTTGTCAGTTCACTCGGCCTGCTGCTATAGGTCGTTTTAGTTTTGTTCTTTATTATTTTTACCCTGCTGTGAGGGGACTTTTCCCTAAACACAACACAAAATATCTTTCAGCTCCACTATTTTAGAACACTTTATTTGACAGAATGGGGAAAAAGGTGTGCAAATTCATCACAAACTGGATTTTATTGGATTGACCTGCCACTGTTCTACACGAAATGTGATTTATACGCTATGAGAGGAAGGGAACACTCTGTATTCAGAAGCAAACTGTTGAATAAGCTTAAAGCTCTCAGTTCAGTTTGAGGCCACTCTGCCTGTTCAAAAAAAAAGAGCAATAACATGAAGGCATTGAATTTTGCGCGGTAAACAACCTGATCAGGTTGAAAAGCTCCTCGAGGAAATAAATGACTTCTGGAAATGTGCCAGAGAGATAGAGGCTTTCCCTCTAGCCAAAAGCACCTGATCCGGGGTTAGGCCTGGGTCAACTCACCAGCCAGTGTGTTTCCATGCATTTTGGTTACTGTCTGATTTCTGTAGATTTCTTGAGTGTAATGTAAACGGGTAAATCTAGTTAATGTAATCAGGGTAGGGGATAAGAAAAACCTGATTTTGCCTGCGAGATTCCTTCTGGAGAAAGCAGATTTCTTAGTGTTTCTTAGTCTTAATGTATTAGGTTTCTAATCAGGTTTTTACATGTGCACAACAAAGACATCAAACGGGGAAAGTATCATTGTGACAGCAGCGTGGTGGAATGAAAAGAGAGATCATTATACTGTACATAACGATACATCCATGTTTTCAAAAAACAAAAAAAAAAAATGAATCTAAAGTCCGACCCAATCTGAAAATGACATTAAGAAGTCTCTGTAAGTCTAAATGAGTTGGTGTCCACAGTTCAGACTATTTGTAAATTCAGACACATTGGCGCTGTGAGGAAAAACTGTGCTCTCATTACACAGCCTGTCCTGCTCTGATACACACACATACAGATACACTGTAAAAAATAAGAAGCAACCTCTTATATCAATAAAATGCTCTTAAGAGAAGTCATCCTTTCAAAATAAGGTCAGAGGAAAGGAGAAGTCTGAAAGTAGAACTTTGGTCATCCTAAAGGAAAGGTTTGAGCCCAAGATGCTCAGTATACACAGTAAAATAAATATTTTCACTGTCCAATGAAAATTGTGTATGTCAAAATTTTCAACTTTTCATGAAATCAGAAAAACAGATAATTGAATGCATTTTATTGCAGATTTTGCCTAACACATAGAAGAAGTGTATAAAACCACAAAAGAGCATTTAATCCTTCAGTTTATTTGAAAACCTAAATATCAGCAAATATAGAGATACATGGTTGGCACTGGACAGCAATAATTATACATAATACAGTATATATACTGTAAATATATATATATATATAGTATATATATAGTAAAATAAAATATACATACATAATAGAACAAAATAAATGTAGAAATATTATATATACCAGGAGAGAATAAAAGGGGTTGGAAAGTACGAGTAACATTTTCTATATTGCAAATACAATAAACTGTACAGAAAGGTGCATCAGTGTTACTGTTTTACGATAATAATAACAATAACAATAACAATAACAATAATAATAATGATAATAACAACAATAATAATAATATCCTATCAGGAGTCAGTATTAATTTAATTTATTTGGTGTAACTTCCACCACATAACAGGAGAAGTCGAGTTCTCCCAGCAGACAGTGAATCTAATAATATGTTTTCTATGCACCATTTTGCGTAAACACTATTATGTTGTGCATATATTCATGACTTAATGTTGCTGCTCTGGCCATATATAATTCATGAGGTACACACGGACTGACAAAATAAATCTAAATATATAAATTCAAAAGATACGTGAACTTAAGAGTCGACATAGTGCTGAGTCCTGTGGATTCTGCTGCTTTGTCACAGGGATGTAGATGCAGTCTGGTCATGAAAATAAAAGAGAAAAATAGAAAAGATGAAGAGAAAATAATCTGTTGAATTGGTTGTTGACAGCCACAGCAGGCACTGAACACCAGCTTTGTACAGCATTGTCCTCAGCTGAAAGCTCTAAGTGTCAGCATAAGTGTTTACCAAATAACGGATGTAAATGAATGGTAATCACTGTGTAAATGTTTGCCACATGGTAACAGATTTAAAGCTGCATAAGTCCAATTATTCATTTGTTTGTTCAGAATGAATTGCATTAAGTCATTATATTGACATAAAGATTTTAATCAGACTCCGCTGCTGGACAGTATTTCTCTCACTGAATAAACACTGCATGTTTGCCTGGCAGTTTCAGGCTGAAACACAAGTTCAATCACTGGGCACCTTTTAAGAGTGAATCATTAAGTTATTAAATGGACATCAAGATTCTCATTGTACATGTCAGATGTGTTTGACTCCTGTTGCTAAAGTGGATAAATATCACTTAAGATTTGAAAATGTCTTTACTTAAAGCAATTTTCTCTGAAAATACCTGTCCATCCATGACAGTGTCATCAGTCCATGACATCTGGTATTGTTTCTTTCATACTTATATAAAGTCTATAAAATCTATCTATCTATCCAGCTCTTATCATGTTGTTTATGTACTGTAATTATTTTTGCTTTAACAGTATTAGCCTTAAATTGAGCTTTGATGCACACCAGTCAATGTAGATAATCAATAAAGCAGAAGAAACAGAATCCCTAACACAGAGTATAAACTCTTGACAGTCCCAGAGATACTAGCCCAATTTCTAAATCAGTAAAAAAAAAAAGAGAGAGAAGCCTGCTGAGTTGTTTGGGTTGCGCTCATGTCATGTAGCAGTAAGATGTGAAGATCTGCGCTCATCAAAAGATCTTTAGCAAACTTGAGGAGGGCAGTTTCAGTGCTATGATATTCATAAAAATTAAAGCTGCACTAATTCAAATTTTTTTAGATTACAACAAATCAAATGAGTGTGTAATATGAGAGGGGTTGCTTGTAGGAATGACCCCACAGAGAATTATCACCAACAATTCTTTCAGCTCACTGTTTTACAGCCCGCAACTTTACTGTTATGGTTCAGTCTCATGGCTCTCGTCAGCATCGTCCACACCAACCACAGGAAGCTGTTTTCAGACAAAAACTGCTACCTGACGAGCACCAAACAGTAGATCGATAAAGTTAGCATCTGGCTGGTGAACATAGTGGAGCTTTTGGAGCTGAAAAGCTAAATATTTCTCCTAAGAAGTATATTACAGACCACAGCAGAGCTAAAAGCTGTGTAAATACACAGATGGGCAGAAACACGACTCAATGAATGAATGTGTTGTTGAATGTGTGTTAACTGTTAGCCGTAACAACTGATGATATGTCATTGTTTTGTTTACAGGTTATTCTGCTGCCCAAAGCAAAGTAAGTGGCCAAGTAGCTGCTAATTTGTAACATTAAAAACAACCAGTGGACACAAAGTTACTGTTTGGTCAAAAGATGATTAAACATTTTTATGCAGACTTGTAACAAGGAGATATTAGATTGTTTGCCTTTTGACATCCATTTATCTGGCCACCTTCTACCCAGTAATCCATCCGTCCATGCATTTATCCAGGTCTCAGTGACAGCACACTAATCAGTGAGGTCCACACGTCTCCCCAGTCGCAGCCTCCAGCTCTTCCTGGGGGATCCTGAGGCGTTCCCAGGTCAGCTGGAATATACAGTCTGATCCCTCCAGCTTGTTCACGGTCTCCTCCCAATCAGCCTGGAATACCTTCACAGGGAGACATCTGGGTGACATCTTGATCAGATGCACAAACCAGCACAGTTGGATCAGTAGTTCTCTGGAATGAGGTGTTGCAGAGAACCAAACTTTGCACTTGTACGTTGTAATCTCAGCCATTTTACACTTGGCCCCAGTGCATAGTGGAGATCATACCCTGACAAAGGCTGCAGAGGTATGACCTGAGAATCCTTTGGTCACCAATGTGGACATACTCCAATCCTCGGCTATGCCCTGAAATTCTATCCATTAAAATCTCAAAGTAAACCTCTGGTAAAGTCAAACACCAACTAAGCAAGCTTTAAGTTGGGAACACACTTTAGTTTAATTGAAATCTACAAAGACCAGACATCCAACACATAACGACAGTTTCCACCAATGCACACCAACAATTTTTAGTCTTGGCAGCCAGAGAGGAGCACACTGAATAACTGAGTAAATACAGAGAAAACACACTCAGCAATAAGTACTGTAGGCTATGATTAGAGTCATTTATAATGCAATACAGGAAAACAAGGGAACAGGCTAAATTTGGATGAGATGGAGAGATGGAGGCAGCAAGGGCTGTAAGCTGTTTTCATCAGAATTAGGTGAACTTCAGGTGAGCTGTGGCTCTGCCCTAAAACCTGATGAGGTTAAAGGTCAAATAAGAACATTATAGCTACTCTCACTAACAGCACACTGCAATGTGCCTGCCACTTTTTATCATTATGTCTCCACTCGCACACATGATGCCAACGGTCCTGATCACAACCTGAAATACCAAACATGTTTAAAAAACTTCCAACAACACATTTCATCTGCTGACTGTCAGGACCAACTGACCCAGACCGGAACAGACTTGGACCAACTTGGTCCGATCAGTCAGCGTGCCGAAATCAGATTGATAATCGGCACAACAATCATGAAGTTTGTCCCTGCCATTAGGTAGTGCAGAGGACACACTCTATCCAGTTTTGCACAGACCAAATGGTTCATATAGACTGTACCCCAGGATGGTGGTCAGTCTTCCCCAAGTCCACAAAACAAATGCAGACTGGACCGTCAAACTCCCATTATCCCCCTCAGTATCCAAGAAAAAGCCACATTTCCTGGACCAGGACAAACTCCATGCTGCTCTTTCTAAATCCAAGCTTCAACAACTGGCTGTAGTAATTTCCAGGTGGAGCATACCCTCCAGTCCAATCGCCTCTCCATAAGCACTGTCCCTGATGTCCATGTGCATCTGGATGAGCACAGATGTCTTTTGTCTCTTTAAGTGCAGGAGGTATTTGCAGTCATTTTAAATCACTGCTTCCATATAAACGTAGCACTAAAAGTATCACTCTGTGAAACCCTCCAGAGCCCCACTTTCAGAAAGCCGGGTCTTTGGAAAACCCTGATTTAAATTCTTTATGTTGAAATGATGAGACGGGTCACTACTAGCAGAAAAATATGTTTAAAATATATTAACCTCTATCTGTTCAATACATTTGTTCCATGACATCAAAGAGATTTGATAACCAAGCAGATATTACAAACATAATTAATTCTGAATTATTCAGATGATAATGAGCAGCACTCTGTGGCCACTCACCGAGCAAATCAAATTATACAACAAACGGGCAAAAAAAGCTCCTTCGCCAAATACGATTACATTACTTTGATAGCTCTAATGTGTTTTGTTTGTCACGGCGGTGTGCAGATAAAGGAGCAGCGATTGCTCCAGTCACACATGATAGTACATCAGTTAGCCGGTCAAAAGCTGTACTTGTTCCAAATAAACCACATTCATCTAGCTTTGGAGTATGATTGTTTGAACGTCTGAAATTTCATGACCCAGTTCCCATGCAGGTTTTTCAGAAGCACCATCAAATGAAGCCGTTCACAGGGTAATCGTGTGGTGTTAGCAGAAACATCAATGATTCGCCTCAACGTGCTCCACATCAAACACATCATTCATATCAGCACTAACGCGGACAATGGCGGGAAATCAATAGTGTGTATGTGTATGATGTGTGTGTGTGTGTGTGTGTGTGTGTACAGTTTGTGTCTGTGTTTTGGAGCAAAATCAACACCTGAAAAAAAAAAAAGCTTTACACAGACGCTACTGTTTTCTAACCCTGTCTGTCCTCTTCCCTGCAGCCAGGACAGCTTATCACTTCATCACACCACCGGCTGTTTCTGCACAATAACAAGAATGCTATTAACATATATGGAAATGCTGTGTGAAAACAAGGAGCTACTCCTTCCCTCTTGCCCGCTGTATGCACCCGTCTGTGTGTGTGTGTGTGTGTGTGTGTGTGTACGTGCCTGCCTCAGTGTGTGTTTTTGCATGCGTGCCCGCTGTGTGCACTCGGATTTTGTGTTCAGAGGGAATTGCTCGCTTTGATGTTCTCCGATGCAGGCAACTCCTGATACCCCTATTAGCTTGCACAGAGCTGATGCAAGCTACGCTAGTGCTAGTCCCCAAAAACTGGTTCATTTCAATGCTAAGTGGAGCAAGATAGAAATAAGCTACATTCAAGTGCAGCCTGAGGATATCAGCACAAAGAGACAAAACCACACACTTTATTTAGGAAGATAAGGCTCTGGAATTAACATGGTGATAATGATGATGATAAACGTGTCTTCCTGCAACACAGCCAAAGGGGCAGTGCTGAATCAGAGAGGGGGGAAGGAGACAAACGTGGTTGGAGGTGAGGAGATAGGGGCCGAGTCACAGAGAAAGAGGAAGGATAGGAAAAGTTCAGGAGCGATAACAGGAAGTGGAGGGAAAACTGAAGGGGAGATGGGAGCTGGGTACAGGGGCAGGTTGATGGCGGGGAGCTGAAGAAAGAGGGAGACACACACACACACACCCGTGGAGTTTGGGTATGTTAGACTCAAACTAGTGCTGGCAAAATGACAAACAAAACTTTTGAGTTCTTTTTCAAGTACTGGGTCTGACCTGGTACAAAGAAATATGCTACCCTCTTCTGGCCTAAAAGGTGCACAACGGCAAACACATCTTTCTTATCAACAAAAGTGCAGTTGTTTGTTCTTCTTTTAGAGAAAATATACCGTCCAGTTCGTTTAATACTGAAGCGATAGCGGATTCAGAACCTTCCACATCAGCGGCAGCCATCTTGGTTGTTTACGAAAATGCCTCAACGATGCTCCTCTGTACTGTCATTGTATCAAACCCACCCCATGTTAGATAAACGGTTGTGATTGGCCCGACCCGGCGCCAGGTTGGCTGGAGATCTGTCTGAATGGGAGGGGGCCTTGACTGAGACTCTGCTGTGATATAAAACTTCACTGCAAAGCACATTACCTTCCAAGCCATCTGCAGGTCCATATTCTTCCCTTTTAGCCACGCAGTGAGCCTCTGGGAATGGCAACGCTGGTCTGTCTGTCCACCACTTTGGTCCAAACTGAGAAGTTTTGTATAGATATTCATGGTGCCCGTTTACGTCCAGTGTTTATGTGAGCACCCACATCAAAACCAATCAGTTGAACAGCATGAGCATAGAAGCCAGCTGTTTTGACCATGCAGAAAGGGCGATTAAAACATGTAATGTGAGCCAACACAATGTACAACAGGACTTCTCGAAGTCCGGACCAAGGTCCGCAACCGCAGACCGAACGGCAAGTCAATCCGGACCCAGCCCATACCTCGTGTTATGAATACAATACGTTATGAAGTGTAACGTTTTCTATTTTGAAATACATACATACATACAATATTGATCAATAAATTGTTAGTGACATTGAATATACAGTGTAGCTGGAGATCATTCACAGCGATCATCCAGATGGTTTTAATGTGGCTTATTTCCCTATCGTTGACATTGTTGTCATGGCAATGTTAACTGCAGGAAAGAGTGCTGTGTGTTGTTGCTGCCAAGTTCACGCATTAACGTAGCACTGGGGCGGAGAAACGGCCTGCAGAAAAGAAATAGATAAACTTTGAACTTGCAACTCAGCAAGGTTTATTTGTCAGACGTAAGCCTAGAGTGCCTTTTTCTGTAATAAAAAAATACCCACAAGTTAAACTTCATGGACTAATCCAACTTGACAGCACGCTTTGTGTGATGAGAAGTTCAGATGCCCAAAGTCAACAGAAGTAAAATAAGAGAGAAAAATAAAAAAGACAAGAGGTGCCTTTCAAAGTTGTTTTGGTAAATAAACAGCAGAAATGTCCAACAAACACTGGCACCGAAGTGAGTGGGAAGTATATTAACGCCCAGAGAGTTGCACTCGTGTAACCTTTCTTTTGCATTTTGGGGAAAGGTTACCAAGGATTACTTATGGGATTGTAGAAAGCACACATGGAGCGGTGAACACCTTTAAAAATGTGAAGAGTTGGCACAACCTGGCAGAAAGATTAAGCTGCAACAAAAAGCAATGCCATAAACTGGGATATAATATTGCAGTGAAAAGCTGGGAGATGGACTGAGAAGACGGCATGCTCTTGTCTGTCATTTCACAATGCGTCATCTACGACTGCCAGCGCTTGCAGTCATTTTAACTAGGCAGAGATTTAAAAGGCTGGACGTGGAAGAACTGATAACAGCATTTATCTGTTCGAACTGCTAGAGGGTGAAATGTTAAATCTGAATACATGCACCTTCTGTGTGAAGATAAAGAGCTACTTTGCCTGAATTTACCTTTTAAATGATGTTGATTCAGCATTATTACAGCTAAAGATGATTCATGATGAATATAATGTGTGTGGAGTGTGCATTCTCCTAATCAAGAGATCTGTTTTATGTCCCTGATGATACACCTTTTCACTTTGTCACTGCCTAATGTGGTCATACAGAGACACTAACAACAGCAAAGATGGGATGTATATCCTTATAGTATACATTTAATTCTACTAGACATGAATACTTCATGTTTGACTAGCAGCAAAATGATAAACAGCAGCTCAAAGGCTACTGGCGTTAAACTGGTTCTCTCTGCCAAAAACCTCCAAAATACAAAGTCCACACACACACACACACACACACACACACACACACACACACACACACACACACACACATCCTGCCCCCAGATTCAACTTTCCAAGGCTTAATGGGAAACCTGATTTTCAAGCAGTGCCAAAGGCATGTCGCCCTGACTAAACTAACTCTTTCCAGTGGGGGTGGGGGGGAAACAGGAAGGGTGAGAAGAGGATAGAGGAAGAGTTCAGAGAAGGAGAAATGAATGCAAAATACAAGATCTCAGCAAGAATGTGCAAGGCTAATGAATACGAAGATGAGTTTATGAGGATTTCTGGGTCAGAAGTGAAATGAATGGCATGTTTCATATTTAGCTCTGGAGTAGAGGAAAACAAGCTGATTTGTAATGTAGTGTAGAAGAGTTGCAGAGCAGTCAGACAGTGCGTTTCCTTCTTTCTTCTCAAGACTTGCATGTGAGAAAAGCTGTATTTAAAAAGAACAATTTGATTTCCACAATATCACAAAAAGCTTTATGTTCACATGTGGGTGAAATTGTTCTTATCACAGATTAAATCATATGAATAGCAGAACGTAGGTTCAACAACCCGACAGTAGCTTTGGTCACTGAGGTGCTGTCTGTAAATGTCTGTCATCACAACATCCTCGACTGTAAGGCCATTATTAATGGGGCATTAGTATTGCCCATTTGTTTGTCTTTGTCTTTAGATTGAGGTCTTCACAGGTCCACACGATTCCTGGGAACCAAGACACGATTCAGGACTCATTTGGATCCCGTTGTATTGCTCCTTATGTCAAAAGGTCTAATACCTGAGTGGATCCGAGCGCACTCTCTATCACGTGGGGCATCATAATCAGAAAGGTGTGTTTTTAGAACACAGAGTGTGAGCTGAGCAGGTGCAGGGGACAATAACATGTACAGCTGCTCGTTTCCACCACAGCTGCTGGTTAACTGCTGGAGCATTATGCTGCAGCCGGTCCTGGTGTTCTGTCTTTTTCGGGTCTGTACGGGTCGACCACATTTTGGTCAATCAGGTCTTTTGGGTTCGGGTCTGACTGTCCTTGGGTCCTTTTGGATCAGTTGTAACATGAACTTGGGTTTGCATGATGGGTTTGGTTAGGTTTTCCACGGGTCCATTTCGGATCAGGAATAAAAATTTGGACTTGTGATGACTTCTATATGGAAACAATCAAAGAAGGATTTTTAACTTTATTAGCAACTGAATACCTAATTGTGACATTTAATAATTACTGAATACTTAATATTGTATATTAATACCACAAAATGTATTTGATTCATTTTACTGTCATCTGTCTGAATTTATGTGGTTTGAAATCCCTTTTGTGAAATTTCCAGAAAGTAATTTTAAGTTGTGCAATTTCAAAAACTTGAATTTAGTTTTTGTTTTGTTTTTTGGTTTGTTGTTGTTTTTATGCTTCACAAAGTCTGATAGAAAATTGTGAAAAGTGTCCAAAATATTCATATTGCTCTAATTCAATTGGTGAAATTCAGACACCAAAATTCAAGATGAATAATTCAAACTGGGCTACCAACAGGTAAGATCAGACTCTGTCCTATCAGGTTGCAGCGTGTCAGTCATATGATCCAACACAAATAAGTTAAGATAAGTGACTGAAATCTGTGAACCCAAAAAAAATCAAAAAACAAATTCCATAATTACTTGAAATTACCTAAATTTCGAAGAGGGGGATTCAAACCACAGATAGATGTTTTTTTAAGTGAATTTTAAATTATTTTATATTTTTATTTTATTTTAATGATATAAATTAAATGGTATTTAAATTTCAACATCAAGTATTCAGTAGTAATTCAATTTAACAAGAAGTTGTTTACTGTGTTACGGCTGTCTGTGTTTCCCTGTGCCGTTTGTCCCTTTTCCTCTTCCGTCCTCCCTCTGCCCAGGTGTGCTACATCTGATTGGTCAATGAGGTGCACCTGGCCTGGGAATGAAGCGCTTAAAAGCTCCTGTGCCAGTATCAGAGGACAGTGTTCTGATGTGGGGACTGCTGGTCTCACTGCTTCTCAGCCTGGGGTTTTGTGTGGTTGTGTTGTGTTTTGACTTTGTGTCTTTTGATAGCCTTGATTTAGTGTCTTGGTTGTTTGTTTGTCTTTATGTTAATAAATCCCATGGATCTGGTTGTTTTAAAGGTGTTTCTCTACAGTTGATTTGGGTCAGTGGTGGAGTGGTTGTTCGCCCCATGGGACAGCCTAAGGGTGGAGCGTAATAACTGTAAAATTCAATTTATTATGGCCTTTTTAGCTTCCATACTTAAAATGAGTCTTGAAAGATTATTGATTTGAGAAAATGCTTTTTTAATTCTTAATTTTACACATTTTGAAAAATTATAGGTGAATTTACACACTTTAATTTCTCCACTGCATTTTGAAAAGATGTGAGATTACAGTGCATGGGAAACTAATTTGTGTAGTGGCTAATGTGATGTGTCTACAACAGAGGCAGAAGTTTGACTGAGTACAGACAAGAGAGGATGGAGGCATAGAAGAGCTGGAATCCAATTGTCACTAACGATAAAAGAGAAATAAAGGAGAAAATACACAGTAAACTGTGTTTCATAAACTTTGTGGAGGCAAGCAGACAGTATAACTATATATATATATATATATATATATATATATATATATATGAGAGAGAATAAATAAACATCCACAGAAGACTTGGTGCAGACTGAAGGAGCGTGCCTGTGTCAGCATTTAACATGTCATGTGTGCAGCCTGTTTGCAGGTGTATGAATGTTTGAATGTGCATGTACAGTATGTGCATGTTTGTGTGTGTGTTTTGCGTGTTTGTCTACCGTGCGGTGTGTCGAGTGTCCCAGCTGAACCACAGATCTCGCCAATGGTTTGTGTTCACAGTGTGTGACTGCACCCCTGCTGCTATCTGAGAGGAGAGTAAGGAGAGGGAACATGCCAAATGGAGCAGTGTATCTCACTCACTCACTCACTCACCCATGGAGAGAGCATGGGCATGGAGATGATACAGTACATCAATAAAGGTGTATAGACTTGGGTCATTTGACAATGACAGACAATGGCCTCCTCTGTATAAATAGTTATTATAGGGTGAACTCCAGTATTAGAGCATGCTCAAACACTGTTATCCATCAGTGGCTTTGGTTGGTTTTTGATCCATTAGATTGAAGTAGTTTTCTTTCACACTCACATTGATTGACTCAGATTTTCAAACAAGGGCTGACAGTTTAGAGAGCTAAATGTTTTCATGTATTTTCGTCCTCTTCAAGGTATGTGTACATTCAGTCCTTAAAAAGAACAGATTTTCAGAAGATCTTCATTCTGAGTTATGGAAGTATAAAGACAAATGTTTAACACACATTTTTCAACTATCTTTGGAAACTTTTAAAATCAGTAAAACGTTGATCTATAATAATATCTTGTGACAATCGTGGGAAACAACAGTAAACATGATTTTCTCTCCACAGCCCCTGAAGGTTTTTTCAGCAAACTCTACATTGGGATTTCACATGCACATTTCAAGCTTAGCATCTTTTATCCATGTATGGAAGCCCAATCCAGTCCAAAATTAAATGTAATAAATAAAAATTCTCATAGAAACTTGAAAATACAAGATTTAAGTCAAATGTTTTACCAATATTTTTGTATTTACCTGGCATGAATGGGCTTCATTAACTAATACAGCAATTCAAAGATAAGACTACAGCCTGCAAAACATAAAATTGTTTGGTATGTTGGTCTATTCTGTACACACGACATCTACTGCATGTCTGTCTGTCCTGGGAGATCAATTGTCTGCTGCTCTTCCTGAGCTTTCTAACATTTCTTCCCAAATCGAGGGTCTAAGGACAGAGGGTTTCATATGCTGTACAGATTGGAAAACCCCTTGAGGCAAATATTGGGGCTGTATAAATAACATTGACTTGATTGACTAGTGTCCTTACTCAGGTACTATGTCTTATTCAGTTTCACACTGGTAAATATTTACACCTGCACTGACTACAAACTGACTCTGGAGGCTTGAACATGCAACATCCATCCTTTTTCTATACCACGTATAGACAGATTCACATCTATGGGCAAAATAGTGTTTCCAATCCACCCTACGACTGGACTGCCAAGAAGGAAAAGGGAGAACTACAAACTCCACATGACAAGGCCTCAGCCAGATTCAAACCCAGGGCCTTCTTGCTGTGAGGTGACCATGCTAATTACTGAGCTACCATGCTACCCTTTGAGCTAGCAGTAAAGCTAAAGTTAACATACCACAGATTCAAAGTTCCATTTGCATTTCACTCCTGTACTCACTAATAAGCAACTAGCAAGACAAAGCAGGGAAATGTATGTGGCTTAATTGGTAAGCTAACAGTTGCCATGTTGCAGCAACAATGAAACATTACCTTATGTGGCTAAAAGTTAGCCACATAAGGTAGTTAGCCACCTTTCAACTTCTGCACTGCTGTTCACTAGTGATGTGTCGATCAGGAGCGTATCGTTCATTTGAACTACTTTTTGATATGAACTAGTAGTAACGAGTCGTCTCAGAAAGTAATTCGTTCATTTTGGCCGTGCATGCGCAGAAATGAGTAGTTCACCACTCGACTGGGTCTTGGTCTTCAAGTCGTTTTATTCATTCATTTTACACGTGACAGCTACACAGGCTCAGTATTGGACAGAAATGAGTCAGTGAGTCAGGCTGCAGTCAAGTATCCAAAGCATGGTAGTATTTGGATAGCCAGCATGAGGAACACATATTTTTTACGCATACTGTTAGGCTACAACTTAGGCTCCACTTTGTCTCATGTATCAGGCAATGAACTGTAGCAGGCTATCAAGTCATCTGTTGGTCACATGATCTGTTTGATCATGTGTGTTTTTTAACCTTCTCTTCCCCACTGAACCCCAGGAGATCACTAAGAAACACATTAAAGCCTTTCTTTTTTTAAAGTACAGACCTTGTTGACCCATTCCTTTCATATCCTCCAGTTAATGGGAATTCAAATCAACTGTAAAAAATAAAAAAGGCTTCATGCATATAATTCATACATTAAATACAAGCACCACACCATTCTTGAGGTGTCGTGTTTTTTTTTTCTAACAGCCTGGAGCTAAAGAAGGAAAATTATTCCTCTCCAGATGTATTGCATATGGATGAATGAACGAGTGCCAGGGAGATCAGGCGCTACCAATATGCAAATGGAGAGTCTAATCGCTCCCAAAATAAAAATGACCAACATCAGCAGGATTCCTGTCTTCCTCGAACAACACAGCTGAACACAAGAGTTCAACCAACACGGCTTTTGAAGGCCGATACCGGTTATTTAGCAACAAAACTGCTGATTCCCTGTAGCTTGTGCCTGTATTCTGTGACTTTAACATCTGCTTTGCCTTGTGCAAACCTCAAACAGGTGCTGAGGTCAAGCAGGTATTCACACAAATGGTTAAAGCTGCACTAGTGAATATTTTTATGTGAACAATGGGTCAAATGACCAAGTGGAAAGGGCCACTCTAAGTGATGAACTCACAGAGGAGTTCCCACAGCTCTTCAGAGATTTTAGCATCTCTCAGCTCATTGTTTTTACTTTACTGTTTTGGTTCACACTCATCAACCATGTTTCCACTAGCAGGAGACAGCTCCTCTGATGAACGACTGTACCTGTGCAGGAAGACAAGACTTACATCTCATGTTCATCTGACAGAACAGATACGCTCCTATTTTAAACAAGCCAGCTGTTTATACAGGCTGCGTAACAGCTCACGTTGCAAACACAGCACAAAGCACGAAGCATTTTTTTCTGTTTTACACAAGTAACTACAGTGATCGTGTATTGGGGTCTGAGCCCTACCGAAACGCAGGGGACCTACACTCAATATTGTGCCTGAACGCATCCTGTGTTGACGGAGGACTGAAGCTGCTCTGCTAACATCCCACTCACACTACGCCTCCTGTGTAGACATGGCTAATAGATACCAGGTATGCCAGCTGACTGCATCAGTTAGGCTGATGATGTCACACTGTGTTTTCATATATTGTCCATTATATGAATGTCTTTTTCATGAGTTGTCTCCAACTTTGCTCTAAAGGTGTCAAGTCCGAAACGGGGAGTTTCATAATATCAGTTAGATGTTTAAATTAAAATAAACATGATGTTAAATGTTTGTTTCACACTTTACACTGTTGTTGTCACTATGTGCATCAATATTTTTGACTCTGTGTGTGTGTGTGTGTGTGTGTGTGGTTCAACTGTCAGGCACGACATGGAAGCCGGTCTAATCTGGGTTGACGCTGGATTAAAGAGTGCTGCACGCAAGCACAAGCCCAGGTGTGTGTGTGTGTGTGTGTGTCTGCCCCTAAAACACAACATAATGACATGGAAGCCTGCCTCAGGGCTGACGCAGGGTTAATGAACAATTTACACGCACACACACACACACACACACACACACACCACTACAACTTTCTCTGCTACTTCCTCAACCTTTCATCTATTCATCAATTAAAAATGCATGCATTCAAATTTCAATAGTGTGTGTGTGTGTGTGTGTGTGTGTGTGACTCATTCCGTGACTGGAGCATGCTTTTGACCAGCAGAGAGAGGAGGGGAATGTTCATGAATGAAATATGTTCTCCTATACAGAGGGGGGTGAATGGAGGAAGATAACGCTCAGACAGTGACATACTCTAGGATACACACACACACACACACACATATATATATATATATATATATATATATATATATATATATATATATATATATATATATATATATACATACATACAACCAGCACAACAGCAGAGTGATATGAGAAATGAGAATATCAGGATTGTTTTTATTACGAGGACTAATTAAAGGGAATAGACGATTTTAGATCTTCATATCACTTATTTTTTCTCATTGCTGAAAACAATAACAATAAAAGTTGGGAGATTTGAAATAATCAATAATATGAGTGTGAACTATATGTTACAGGAACATCCTGTATTTTTACAAGCTCATTCTTCTAGTTTTGGTCATTATTGGTTTTCATATCATCAATTATATTCTATGAGTCTTGTATTAAAGTGATAACTTAATGTCAGGACTAATAAGTTTTGATATATATTGGTTAATCTCACAGCTTTATGTCTAAGAAGTTTCTGCCCAGTACTGATTGTGTGAATACAATGACTTTCTACTTCAGCACTCCCGGCCTACCTTTGGGCAATCAGTGTCATTTCTCCAAGTTTCCTCACAGTCTGATCATTGCAGTGTGGATGCATAAACTAACAAGTGAATAGAAGGAGACCGATTTATACCTCTACCACTATCGTGATGAAATAAACAACACAAATTTAAACCATGCCACTTTATTGTCTACAAATAAGAGTGGCAGCCATTCCATTAGCTGTAGTAGCAGTATAATTAAATGCCTGGTGACAGCCATTTAACAGCAATGACCCGGGGTCTTGATGCCTTAAGTGGCAGAGCAGAGGTGTGGCAGCGGCTCATAACGGGTCATGGCAGTTTGTAACAGGTATTGGTTTGATGCTAATTGGGGCGGCATTGCAGTGGGCAAATAAGGCAGCGCTAATTGGTGGTCAGGGACACATATCAAGGACATCTCAAACAGAGGCATCTGCTGCACTCCTGAGCGATTGCAAACACACACGCACACACATGCCCAAGCCTTGGACAAACAGCGGCATCTGTGCTTCTCAGTGGCAGTTTGAGGCTGAGCAGAGTGCCTGGTTGTTTTCTGGAATGAGCTACACTATCTTTCTGAAGGGATTCCACATTCACCATGACTTTATCTGTTGAGACGGTGACTTCATGTGGGTGTCTGGGTCCATGCGTGTGTGTTTGTATCACTCCAATCCTGCATGCCACAGATGAGTCACTGTCAGTGAAAGGAAAAGTTGCAGACATGCGAAGGGCAAACTCATCAAGCCCAGAAACCCGGCAGGATAGAAAAACACAAAAGCCCCCATCTCTCCTCCAGACTGCTAAGAGCAGGATTAGGCCTTCTTACCGCAGAACAATGGGCGGACTGTTGAGCCGATAACGTAATGTTAATCAGTAATGCTTTTTCTCCCCTTCATATGCTGGCATGGGCTTCATGCTTGTTGTTAACTGTTTGAGAAACACAAGCAATGTACAAGCCATCAGACCCATGATGTGATATACTAACAGATGGTAAGGCCAGGAGGCTCCAGAGGGCCATCGATTCCTTTATTTTTTTCACTGAAAAGCACAGGAATTGAAGGGTCAAACTGGATTTGTGTTGCTCTTGATGTTTTTTAATCATTATTATCTCTTGGTTTGGTTCAATTCCCAACTTGGCTGGGCATTCTATTAAAGACAACTGGTTTACTGGTGGGAAGCTGGTGAGGGATCATGGTGACCTAACTGACAGGTGAAAAAGGTGAAAAAGATGCAGCTAGCGACTACATGGGGGAGGAATCTGTCTACACCCTCAAGAGCAACGCACACAGGTGTCCATCCCAGAGTGTCGAGTCATTTGACACTCCACTAAATTCGAAACAGACAGAAGAAGTAGTTAGGGCAATGCACACCCATGCAGGTGTTTTCAGTTATTCTGGCTGGAGAGGCCTCTGCTCAGGTTGAAGATGGGCTGAGCTATGCTGACTATTACGTGAGGTCACTTGACTCTATGTACCAATAAGAATGATAAAGCTGTAATTTGTCCCAACAAAGCTAACAGGGGAGTGAGGAAAATTGCAATCAAACACAGTCTGTACATGCCCACACAGTCCTGAGAAGAGGTCTAATCATCAAACATAAGTGAAATCACCTGTACGGGTGGAAAATGGTTGTGCTGGGCCTTTTAGGTTACAGTAGCTAAAATGTGTTGAGCCGGGAAGTGAGTTTGATTAAATTGCTTCTTTTCTGAAGAGTGAACGCACATCAGTGCTGGGGAAAAGGACAGTAATGTATCCTGATGATATGACCCAACCTGTAATGACGTGTCAAAATGCTGCGGGTCTTCAGGCTTACATAGAATACAATTGGTGTGGGGTATTTTGATGCCAACCATGTTAATTTAACACCACTATAGACAGGATAACATAATTTGTCAGTGCCTTCCCAAACCATTACACAAATCAAAAATCAAGCATTTTCTGATCTCACACCACTACAGTTAAGTTTTTGGTCAGGTTTAGACTCAAAAACTACTTGGACTGTGGTTTAGGTTAATCAACTTTGTTGGGGAATCTTCAATGTCATTGTTACAGTAATAAACATGTGGTTAAGGTAAGGGAACGATAGTGTCATGGATAAAAGAAACCAACGTCTACTGTTGGTAGGAAATGGGAAACAAACAGCGGCCTCCCGTGTTAATGTCAGCTATTTTGTTGACCCATCCATCCACCCCAACCTCCTCCTCCCTGGGCATGACAACAAAGGACTTAAGTAAATATAAGGACTGTAGTGTCGAGAATTGGTCAGCGTAATATCAGAGAAAAAATGGGTAACAATCCAAAAAAAGATGAACATTTTACAAAGTGCAATCCAAGAAATGCAAGCGTTTTGAAGTTTTGAAGGCAGATACTGCTGAGTTCTCAGATGCACTGCAATGCTCTATTTCATCCTGTTTATATGTATGCAGTGAATACTATACATTAGTGGTCCATAGACTTCAGTGCTCTGACAGTTGAACTTGTACTCTGTGTGGTAGTTGCAGGTCAGAGAGGTCTTGCAGCGCTGCGTGTCTGAATGGGACCATTGCATGACTGATTTCCCAGTCTGAAAAAGTGTGTGTGTGCTCACCAACTGGTCAAGTTACTCCAGTCTCTCCTCTCCTCTCTTGACTGCACGCCTCACTGGGCTAACACTGTCTAGAGCTCCTCCTGTCTGTGTGTGTGTGTGTGTGTGTGTGTGCGTGTATATTATAGAGAGAGAGACAGAGAGAAAGACAGCCAGCCCCTGGGAAGTAGGATGGTGTGATAACACTCAGAAATGATAGTTTAGCCCTGGAGAGCACTTGACACGCAATATCTCCTTCCTCAGATCGACACACACACACACACACACACATACACAGCTGTCACATTGAAGGGTAAACAAGCAGCGCCAAGGGCTTTGAGAGCAGGCAGGGAAAGGAGACTCTGCCTCATCTGTATGTGTGTGTGCCAGCGTCGGTGCATGGGTGGGAGTGGCGTCTGTGTGTATGTCTGTGTGAAACATAAGTAAAGTGGACCAAATTGAGTATATTGCCACTCAAACAATAGACAGTGTGAGACCAGAGAGAAAAAAGTACACAGTTGATGGACATGCAGCTCCTAGATCTCATCTCACCTACTCTCTGAGTTTTCTCAATTCCCTTCCCACCTTTCACCAGCAAACAGTGTGATGGAACATAAACCTGTCAGACATATAGGCACATCAGGTGGTACGGCAGCATATATGTGGCATGCATAGAACTTGAGACTTCTGTTCTGCAACGTTCTGAATTACCATCATTAAGCGTGGTGTCCTGAAACATTGTGAAACTGGCAGGGTGTCTGTAAATGCAAATAGAGCTCTGTACAGAAAAATAAATTTTCCCACCGTGAAAGCATTACGTGAAGGAGGCACGATCTAATTACCCCACTGGCAGAATTTTTTCTTGTGTGAAGAAAAATAACTCCTGATCACTGAATCTGGCACAACATGACCTGCTGAAGGCAGTGTTTTCTGAACTTTGATTTTGGACGCTTTCCTTCTGATAGGTATGAGTATTATTTAGATACAGTGCACTCTAACAACACCTGTCAACGCACTGCACCAATCATAGTTTGTCTTTTATATATGGTGCAGAGAACCTGATTAGTATGACTAGTTTACATTGTATACTGTCTGTTGTAATTGATATGAAACCTCTTCACTGATATGTGCAGTAATTTACAGTACAATTAATGTAAATGACCCTTGTAGTCTGTAGTAGTAGTCCCTACTGTGCGTGTGTGTGTGTGTGTGTGTGTCATTTGTAATAGTTTGCTCAGGTTACTGATAATTGATCAGCAGTATCACAGTTTGTTTGGGTTGTTGATCAGCAGAGAACTGAGAGTAAAACAGTGGTGCAGCTGCTCTGTGCCAGCCAGCTTGTTGTTTCTTACCGAATCATACTCCATGACAGGGAGCTTATTTGAATCCCAGCTGAGAACGTCCATCCTTGAAATCCTTGAAACTAAGCTTTCTAACAAGTTGGGGAAAAAACAGTAATAATGACTGTCCTCTGTGACGATGGTTGGGCGTACAAAGAATGTGACTTTGACTCCACAAACAGTCATATGGCTCTTGTTGGATATTCAGAATCTTTAAACATTAGCTGTGATAAAGATTTACAGTTGTATTAACACTGAGGGTTAGAGTGCAGCTAATAGAGTGCTGCAGGAATGAGTCCTAAAACCCTGAAATGAGTCAGCATGTTTGCACTTCCTGTTCCCTCGTCTTGAAGTCAGTGGGTTTCTTGAATGGGTTTTTGGGTCGATGCCTGAAATAAGGTCTGTGGTTAACACAAGATTAAGAGATTTTCACGTTTTGTTCTACGACATAAAATACGTCAGTAAATACCTCACTCGTGAATTGTGAAGCTTTTACGTGTCTTAAAAAAGGCAGTTGCTAACAGGTGGCTAAATGAGACTACAGAGGTTGTCGGGGACATTAAACGTCATCACGCTGAACACAGAAACTCATCTACTCACTCGTCCGCCTTTACAGCCTCGCTGGGTTTATACTGCAAACTATTCCAACTCAAACTTTCCCAAAGGCTTTTGTAGAAGAGGTAAGCGTGCAAAATAAAATTACAAGTTGGAAGCTTAGTGGTGGTGATGTTGAAGTCATGTGACCGTGGTGTAGTTTGTTTATAGCCTAACGTTAGCTTTTCACTTCTGGCGACTGCATTTACACTTCAAAAATCATAAAAGTGGTGTTCATCTGTGAAGATGATCTTGTTGAACAAAACGTGTAAGTATCATATACTTTAGTTCGCCACAGAGCTTATATTCTGCAATAATCCAAAATCCAATGGAAAAATCCCATTGGCTTTTTGTTGGGGGAATCACCAGGTGATGCTAACTTCCAGGTTGGCCTACAAAAAAACATCATCCCTCCAGGACTCTGTGGATGCAGCTTTAAAGATGAAGATAACAGAAGGTGAGAAGTAGGTGGTGCAGTAGTAGGTGTCACTTACCAAAGGTACAGAGACCTCAGGTAGAAATGAAAAATGATAACCTAAGCAAGGATTTTTACAAGTATCCCATTACAATTGTCAAATTACTCTTCACCAAGGACAAGTTCTACTCTGCAAGCAACAAAGCAGAAAATCACCAGGAAAAGATACACAGACAGCGAAAGGCACAGAGACATTATGACTTCAGCAAGATGAGCCAGAGAACCGATGCTCAAAAATGGATGGGAGCAAAAAGCAACCTCAGCCAGGACACAGTGGAGTCCTCTCTCAGGTACACAAATACACCAGATGTTTGAGATTTAATGGAAACTCATGAAAGAAGCATGTGAGACGTAAACAACCCGACACTTTAATGCAGACAGCAGATAGAATAACAAGTCTTGACAGAGCAGTTATAACACACTTAACTAATTGAGTAGTACCAGTCTTCTCTACCTGCTTAAAACAGACAGACATGAAATTTCAATTCACCTGTAGAAAGAGAGATTGAAATTTAATATCTGGACCTGGAAAACACATTTGGTTCACACAATCCAGTGGCCCGCAATTGATTTCCTTGGAGTAAAAATCTAGTTAAAGTCTATTTCCAAAACATACAGATATGCTTCACAGCTATGTAATTCACCACAGCATGGCAGCACCTGGAAATTGGTATCATGGCAGGGTGCACATCTCCCCTCTAGCATTCACTATTGCAATGGAGGAAATCATTAGGGCATCAAAATGGGTTGTGGGTGGAGAAAGGCAGCAGGGAGGAATTTACCCTCCCACCCATCAGGGCATGTTCAAATAACATCATACAACCATTGCTACAATAGCAGACTGCTATATAAAAAAAAACCCTCTTGCCAAGTTTAAAAATGAACTTAAAATGGGGTTGAACTGAAGCCATAAAATCAACAACATCTCAATTGTCACAGAGGAAAGTGTCACAAAGTAATTGTAATCAATGTAATCCTGTAATGTAAGAAAAAGAGCAAAATTAAGGCAGAATGATCACAGGCTGATGGGATAAAGGGCCTGACCCCTTTTGATGGTTTCTTCAAAGGCAGCCAAGAAATGCAGCCTTCTTTTGTCTGACTTTTTCTCATAAAACTGGTTTATCTCTGGTAAATATCCAAACACAAGGTACGCTTACTTAGCCTTTACCAGAGCTTTTCACTTTGATCCACAAACTTCTTCGGCAAATGAAACTTGCTCAGGTATCATAACAAGTGGTCGTCTATGATACGTATATCAAGAAGGCTGTGGGATATGGCTGAAAGCTCCGGGAATACTAAGAAAGTGGTCCTTCCGATTGAATATTTGCAGCAGATTTGTGTCCCCATGGTTGAGAATGAATCTCCATTCTCAAACTGGTGTAACCCTTGCATCCTTCCCATAATCCACTGTGCACTCGTCAGGTATTTCATTGAGTGTTTCAGTGATCTTCATCCACCCATAAAGTGGGAAATATGTGACTAGATATGTATTAAAGTAAAATATCACAACTCATGTTGTGACTTCAGGTACACTGTGAGTATCTGAAAGTGTTGACTATTTAAAGGCAACTGCCTGGTGAAAATATTTCACTTCCCAAGATAACATGAGCCACCTGAAAGCACCATTAGTTTAGGTCTCTGTGAGGCTAACCTGTCTCATTTAGGGAGGAGGTTCAGGTTCAGTCTAACCTTGTAGCCTCTTTGGCCTTTGAAGGATGCAGACCCTCAAATGGCACACAGCCATAGACAACAACATAACACTTTATCATACACTATACAGGCTCCCTGCCCATGTTGAATATTATTAAAGCTGTGCCATTCAATACTTTTGACAACAACAATGAGTCAAATGAATATGTGGTCACTTGTAGTGACGAACCCAAGGGGAATTATCACTAACTCAGCTCTTCTGAACCCTTTAGCCTCTTGTAGCTCATTGTTTTGGTTTTACAGCATGCAAACTCCACTCAACTCGTTTTCAGCAGCAAGCAGCTGTTTTCAGCAAAAAGCTCCATAAACTGACAGACAGACAAAGTTAGCAACTAGCTGGTGAACATATTTGGGCATTAAGCTGCTAAAGAGTGAGATATTTTTCTCAAGAACTGGGGGACAGAGATAGAAGGAGAGTATTGGGATGAGATATTGGACTTACATACCCAGAAACACAACCTCAAATTAATGTTGATGTTGCTCCTTGTCTGCAGGATGTGTAATAAATAACAGTTTGCTAACAAATTAGCCACAACAACTTTAGAAGGTGATAATTTGTCAGCGCTTATATTTTACAGCTTGTAAAATTTAGTTTTTAAGTATATTTCTTTGTGGCAAACTTTGGCATAGTTACTAGCCTTTTCTTGTATGTCATGACCAAGTTACTGCAGGCCACACTAATATGCAAAGCCAACAGCAAATCAACAGTTATCCCACATATCACTGAAAAGCCAATTTTAGATAAACAGGAAGATGCCGGTCTGAACTTAAAGAAATCATTGTTATTCAAATGAATGCTGTACATTTACATATTATTACTTGAAATAGCATGTGGGATACTGCATTTGTGCATTTCAGAAATAACTTAAACTCGTGCTTTCTTGGTTTAAAAGTGCTGAATCACACATGAACATGAAAAGCCCTTTTCATCAGCCCCTTACCCACCGCTAGTGCTATCTTCTAAACCCCGGGGCCACAAATGGAGCTTTAATGTAGCTGCCAGCTGAGCCACTTCAACACCAGCACACAGCCCGAGAGCGCTCCAAACCTCCACCACGGAGAGAGAATGTATCTCTTCTATCCTTCATATGGGGTCCAGTGTGCGCAGCTGGGGTATTGTGAACGGTGAACATTATGAACTTTTCATGGGCCACGAGATGACAGAGCAATCTGCTGAGTCTGCAGCACACCGATCACAGCAGGGAGAGCAAAACTCCTTTGGTGTTGACACGCAGCAGCCACCATTGCCCACAGCTAATGTCACACAACTGCTACAAGGGAAGGAGGATTTTTCACTAGAGCACACTCTCCGCTCTCTGTCAGAACTATGTCCCAAGGCTAAAGATGAAATGGTGTTCACAACGTCAGCCAATATCAACAAGAAAACACACACACACACACACACACACACACACTTGTGTGTTGGTTGCCATCATCCTCTCAAACTGTTCTTGAGGGTGATCAGAATGAATTTGCATATATTCTTAAATGTAAGCGCTGAACTCTGTAATTATGTGAAGCCCTGAGTGTGTGCGATAGACTGTGCCCATAATTGTTTGTGTATGGGAAGAGGGGGAATGTTTTCAGCAGCAACGAAAGGGGAGGTGCCCTCGCTGAATGCAGCCCCTCTAGCAGCTGTCTAACACAGCTGTGGCAATTCATAAAAGATACACTGGCGCACACACATTATGAGAAACACACACATACACTCACACACACACACAGTGTTAAATCTAAGAAGGCCTCCTGGGGACGACATCTTCATCCTCATGTTTCCGTGACACAGGCGATGATAATTAGACTAATTCAAAGTCTCCTCAGAGCGAGGGATGGAGATGTGGCGAAGGCAGGCAGACACCCCTGAAAGCATCGCAGCAAGGTAGACACACACTCACAGGGTTGACGGGGAGTTCATCCAGCTAACTGCCATACTGTAGCATAACATTACTGCACCAGGAGATCCATACCTTATTGCAAACAGGACTGGTGAGTAACCAGGGGCTGAATTGGGATTGGGTAGGTACGGCAGGGGGCTTCTTCACCGTGACCAGACGAGAAGGCTGGAGGGTGAGAGAACAGGGTGGACGACTGACCTCTGCAGAGCTGCAGCTCTATTTTGTTCAGTGTTTGTCATAGTTTCTGAAACTCAAAAGTGATGTACCAGATACAGCTTCACAACTGTAGATTGTTTTCCATCACTTCAGGAGTCAAAACTAATTAGTGTCTGTGCTTTTGTTGGTGTGTGGTAATATATTGTAAATTCTATAGTGAAAGCATCTTCAATGGCTTTAAAAATGCTTAATGAGCCTTAAAGAACCTTACCAGTAGTGGGGCTACACATATATAGTTTGTCATGAAGATGGCACCACAGGAAAGGCCCTGGGGTCATTACAATGAAAAGTGTTTATCCCCTTGGGAGCATTAATGTTTTCTGCAAACTTCATCACTCATTTCAATTATAAGACAACTGGTGAGCAAAGCTGAACTTTTGACATAATGTCCTGTTTACACATGCAAACTCAAAAACTGAAGACATGACAGGATACCATTTATTGTTAACGAACCTTTTTAAAAATGCTGGCACCGCCCACCACTACTCAGAGACTCGGTGGCAAGTGAGAGGTATGTGGTGCCCACGACATGGGAAGTTGCGAAACATTCAGCTTTAAGCAAATATTCTCTGACATGCGGAAGCTACAGCCTGGCAACAACCATTTGCCACTCGTTTTGTGTTTGTGTTTCTCTGAACTGAACACATAGTTGTTTTCTACTCCATTCAACTACGTGAAAAAACAAAAAAAGGAAAAGCTGATCGTCACAGTCAGTTCTCTACGATATAACTTTAAAGCTCTACTGGGGTTTGAACAATAAAAAACATGCATGGAAACAGATCACTCGGGAAGTGATCAACTTTACCATCAGCCAGCGTAGTGGTAGCGTGAGCTGCTGCCCAGTATTCCTAGAAATGATGTCCAAATTGGACAATTCTGCACCATATGATTTATGTCCAGTGCCAACGTTCAGTGCCAATGCAGGAAGTAGGGTAACAGGAAGCATTACATACATAAAGGGTACACTAACATTAACCACCTTAACCAAACAGTTGCTGGATGTACAGATATTGTAGAAAGCGAGAATTTTTTAAAAATATTGGCATTGGATGTGAAAAGCCTTTGTCATAAACCTAATTCAGTGTTTTGAGGGTTGTAAGCTGAATTCATAACTTATGTGCTGAGTGCAAACATGTCCAAAAGTTTCAGGCCCCAGAGAGACAAGAGAGAACTGGCCACTTTGAATCTGTATTTAGCTAGATTTTTACACTTACTGTCTATGTGCTAATGTACTAAATTGCGTTATAGTTCACATTCCACTTTCTCACCTGATCATCTGTATCTCCAGAGCATGTCCCGGTCTGCCCACTGCTTCCACCATGCCTCTCCCTCCCTGTCTCTCTGTGCTGCCTGCAGTGTGACCACAAGGAACAATGACTGATGACCTTGATCATTTTAATTTGATACACTGAATATTCTGCTTGTATTACTAGTTTTATTTACTTTAATGTAATCATGCTGTTTAGCTATATAGTAAGTGTATAAAGAACAGTGTACAATATACAGTAGTAACAGTTACCTGAAACGTTAGCTATTGCCTTACCTACTAACCTAACGTTATTATTTTAGATAACGTTACTTCCTCCATTTGCTCACCTCCACTGACTGACCAAATTAAAAAACCCATCAGATTAGCATCACAGCACAGAACGACTTAAGGAGATCTGATTCTGAGCTTCATTAGCAAACACTGATAGAGCATGAATGGCCACAATACATTTCATGGGATATCTTCCCATTAGATTTTAATTTGTACTGTGAACTAGTCCAATATTTTGTCCAATAGTGATATCAGAGGAAAGGTCAGGGGTCACTGACTCAGTTTAAACATCTTGGAAACATGATTATTCCCTGCACACTTCATGGCAAACTAAGCAGTAGTAGTTTACTCTGGACTAAGGTGGTCGACAGATCAACCTACATCGACAAAGGAAAGATATAAAGCTCAGTGTTGTGGAAGAATACAGAATACAGGGAGCTCAACACTAACGTGTTGAGCTTGAGGTGTGTTGTCGCTTCATCTATTGGAACATAATGTAACTGAAGCCTCTTCTAATGGGACATTACACTTGTCTAAACAGCCCTGCTGAGACTCATAACCCTCTACTATGCATGTCTGTCACAAGCCTAGTCTGCTGCAGTGTTGTTGTTGTTGCATTGAGCTTCAGAGCTCATTTAATTGTAAGTGTCAGATTTAATTTTATCTGTTTAACACTCTGCTACTTCTTACATTTGTTCTTTTTTGAATTTTTAACCTCTTGAGACTCTTGATTCACTGTTTTTGAAGACAGTTACAATGGTTGAGTGCTGAATGTTGGAAACTATCACTTCTCATGCTACAGCTCTCATTCTGTTAGGTTTTGTTCATTCAGTATTGGAGGTGGAAATACAAGATTCAGAAACAAACGTGAACCAGAAACCTTTAATTGTACATGTTTAACCATCAAATGTTTGCATTGGCATGCTGACAAATTAAAAAACATGCCATGCTGAAAACCTTTCAAGAGGACCCGGACGGAGGACGTCTGACATTGACAGGGTGAGGTAGGTTTCAGTGAGGCTTTACAGACTGAAGAAAAATCCTCTTGCCACACTGGATTAATTTCTCTGGTCAGGTACCTGGTAGATAGACATAATTACAAAAACTAAAAAAGGCTAGCTATGGTCAGGGAGGGATCTCCATCAGATGACATCAGATGACACCTCTGATGTGACTGGACGAAATCCAACTTTCAATAACAGTCTGATATTGTTCCACTATGCTGGCCTGAACCTGTCTTCTTTGCTGTAATGAAACGCAGACCAATGACAGGATCAGCTGCAGGGTCAAACGAATTCAGGGAATTAAATCCAATAAAAGTTCTGAATTGCACCTGTAACCCACCACCGACTAAAGTGTAATACATTTAGGTCAACTGTCATTAGAGCAAGCAAACTCAAGCTGTGGTGCCACACCGTGAAATCTTGTAACCTTTATTTTGCAATCATACCTTATTTTTCTGCTAGGAAAGAATAATGTTTTTTGATTAGCACATTACTATTTAAAGAAATAGCTCAATGTGTTGGAAATATATTTCTTTTCTTTTCTTTCCAAGACTCAGAAGAGCAATATCAATCTCATGTCTGTGTGTTAAGAAGTAAACTAAAGCTGTCTAATTTATGCTATTGGAACTATTTCTTGACAAAGAAAAAGCCAGACAGAGCCAGGCTAGCTGTTTCCAGTCTTTCCGTTAAGCTAGGCTAACTGTGTCCTGGCTCCAGCTCCATGCTTAACGTGCTAACATGAGATTGATATTGATTTTCTCATTTCTCTCTCGGCCAGAAAGCAAATTTCCCAACCTGTTGAACTATTGCTTTAGATGAATGTCACTAGCGGTTTTAAAATGGCATAGAATGTGATTTAACTGCTTGCTAAAGTAGAATATGTAGCCCAGCAGTAAACATAAAATAGAAAAATAACAGCAGTCCACAGAATAAAACTTCCTGGGAACAATATAACTGTACCCTTCCTCAACCAAACAAATAGCTGTCTCACCTTAATGCTAGGCCTCTAGATACTCCTCCTTTTCATTGTGGCTGTGGCAATGTGGTTGCCATTCATGTGAATAGGGGATGAGCGGAGGGCTTGTCATTCACCTTGGCTGGAGCCAGTGTTTAGGGCGACCGATAGCCATAATCATACCCCCTACCCCCACCCCACCACCACCACCACCACCACCACTGCCTGGGATCGCTGCAGCCAAGGGCACGGATTACCACAAAAAACCAATTTGGAGGGACCGGAGCGTGCTGCGTCCATTGGAGTCAGAGCGGATATGAGAGGCAGGTTCTTTGTTCTCCCTGATATTTATCTGTCCAAGGCCAAGCAGGAGAGGAGATGTCGCTCCAAAGAGAGGTCTCCCAGGTCGGCAGCCTGGTATTAAACTGATCTTTGCATGTATCCCAGGGAGATAACACCACACATCACAGATCGGCTCACAGGGACAATCTGAGAGAAAGTGGCACCCAGATGCATACGGAACAGGTGGATGGGATCACTGCCAAACACACGACTTCTAAATCAGGGATGTAGCCAAGGATAAACCCGTCTAAAGTCAGTTTGGTCTGGATTTAGCCTTCTTTTTGGGCTGACATAAATCTTTATTATGAGTATTTAAAAGGTAAAATCATATAAGAGTATTGAAAGGACAAAAAAGCATAAATGAGTGTATTTGTGATGTGTTTTTAACAACAATTGAATTTTACGTCCTCATAATTATTATCTTGAGTTCATACTTTATCCACCTTTAGTCCACTACATCACTGCTCTTAATTCAACTTAATGCACCAACTAATTACAATTGCTATTTTTTATTGTTCCCCGGTCAAGACGGTGAAATATATATCCTCTGAGGCCTCCTGTGGGGACAAAATTTAAGCCCCAGCTGCCTTTCAATTTTCGTCAGAAAGTTGTCCCTACTAATTGAACTTAAAAAAAATGTTTTCAAAGACTTGTGAGATGTGACTGTATGAAAGTGTACACTGGCCTAGGCTGTGTGTGAAGTAGATTACCCTTGACTAGCCGCCTGTAAGTCTGGACAGACTGCAGTCCCAGCCTCGCTGGCACCAACGCAGAGAGGGAGCATGTCAGCAGCAAGGTGAAAAAGTAGCAATTACATAAAAGAGAGCAAGAGAGAGCGAGGCTCTCCTTGCTTCTCCCATTCTCTGCCTCCTCCTCTGGGTTAAACTGGCGAGATCAATCCACAGCTGTGAAGTAGGGAGGGCACCTTGAAAATGCTGCTATTTATTTGTTTGAAATGTTCATTTCCTTTCTTGTCCTCTTAAGGCCACCGGGGATTCCGCCATTGATTTCCACTTCAATAACTTGACCTCTGACCCCCAAAAGGGACGTGACGTCCCTTGGCTGGCTACTCACAGCCAGGTGTGGTGAGGGAAATCTCCAAGCCTCTATTTCATGGTCTCAGTCATTTACATGATTTAAAGTAAAGACATTTTTTTTCTACTTAGGTTAATTGCAGTCTCTGTTTGGGTCCACAACAAGAGAGCAACGGGCAGTCGCAGACTCGCAGCTGTTTCATATTTTTCCAAAAGTTCAAAAGGCCAGCAGCCTCCATTTCAGCTGTGAACCCTGAATCACAGAGAGAGAAAATTGGAACATTTGCATGCATCTTGTAGACGGAGATAATCTTTGAGCAGCCTCATATCTTTTCTAACATGCATCTGTTTCAGTCTCCAGTCTCATCTTGGCATACACATGTCATATGTGAGTGCAATATGAGGGGACTTTTGCTGTTTGCAGATGGACTCCCTGTCTGTAATGAAGTCCGGACCACCTGAAGGGATGCTGTCAACCAATGCAGAGTCAGCCGCGGGATTCACCCAGCACTGCAAAACTGTGTTGGAGCATACGCAACTCAAGATCACAGCAGATTACAGAGATTGAGCGGTATGGCACATCAATCAATATTGTTCTAATTATGCAGGAAAGCTGCATCTCTGCTGCTATGGGATCACACACTGAACAAAGTACATCAATTTGCACAAGTTATTGTGTTATCTTTAGGGAACTATGACAGTAGATTTGAATAATAAAACAGTGATGACTTAATTTGCATTGTGTTATTCTTTTTACAAAAACTTCCCAAAGTGCCTCACAGTCAAGACAACAAAAGACAAGACAGAAGTTGCACAGGAAAGGAGACAAAGGCCAGAACCATGATGGCTCCTTTACTGAACCCTGGTTAATCGAATCATATTCAGCTCTTTAGCTTACTTAGGTAAAAGTAGCTATACTACAGTGTAAAAATAATGTTATAAGTAAAAGTCCTGCATTCAAACTCTTACTTAAGAAAAAGTACAAAAGTATTAGCATCAAAATATACTTAAAGTACCAAAATTAAATGTACTCATTATGCAGAATGACCCATTTCAGAATAATATATATTATATTACTAGATTATAATTAGTGATGCATTAATGTTTTCATCACTTTAATGTTGCAGCGGATAAAGGTGGAGCTAATTTAATTTTTTTACTAATTTACTTTATATACTGGCACTTAACCTATAATAATATATCATAATTTAATAGCTGATTTAAATTTTGTATTAATAATCTAAATCTGCAAAATAACTAGTAACTAAAGCTACCAAATAAATATAGTAGAGTAAAAGGAACAACATGAATTATTTGCTACATAGGTTGTCCTTCTGTTTTGTGGTATATGAAGAATGTATGTTTATGTTATTAATATGTTTAAATTATGTTTTGGGAATGTCAGCCCCCTTTCTCTATATATTCCCTGTTGTTTTCCACTGCTTCCTATGCATTGAATTGATATTAATTATGTATTTTTTCTTCTTTTTGCAGTTTTTTGCAGTTTACAAACTATTTGTTTATGCGTCCAATTGAAGCAGGAAAATGCACTCTGACCTGATCCACAGAGAAAAAAGCAGTTGATATGCAAATGTATGCATAACAACATAAGTCAAATTCAGAATACATACATTAGAATACATCGTGTCCATGTTCGAGAAATAATTTAATCTTTGACACTTCTCTATTTATTCACATGTGATGTTTCACTTTATGATGAGATTATTATGAGTCTCTTTTTCACTCTCTCTCTCGCTTTCTCTCTCTTATTTGGTCTTTAGGTGTGTACATGTATACTAAGTTATGAGGACTGAATTGTCCAGATTTGAGGATTGTGGATGATAATTGAAGGGGCATTGATGCCGATTTCCTGCACACCCACCTGTGTCCTTGCAGACCAGGGTGTATTGAGATATGTTGTGAGAGCTGTTTGTGCAGAATAATACACAGAAGATGAAGAGAAAGATGGAGAAGAAAATTCACTGGTAAATTTTGTGGTTGACAGTTTCTCCAAACCTGTCCTCTTACCTGAACGTCAAAGTAGGTTTATCCTTGTCTTCCAAACCAACCTATACAGGCATTTTCTGATCTGGCTCCCCATTTGATAAGACAACGTTTTTGTTAATATTTGGTATCTAAGATCAGGGAAAGGTCATGGTCAAAGTAAAAAGCGTTGACTGTTGAAAGAGACGCAAGGTAAACTGCAGTCTCTGGTCTCTTTTTTTTTTTTACTGTAATCATTAGTAATCATTGTGTAATTAGACACAAATTACAGATGGGGAGTTTTGTGTGGAGGAGCCTTCAAAACAGCATTTAGACCATCATGCAAGAAGCTAAACATTACAGAAAATAAAAGAACAGTTAAGTGAATGAAACAAGAAAAAATACAAATACAAATAGGAAAAATCCTAGCTACAGCCCTGGTCTCCAGTGTCAAAGACTTTATACAGCGCTGTGTCACACTACTTCCATCTTTGCATCAGACAGACAACAGTCACTTCACATGACCTCCAGAGGTCACTTGTCAGGAAAATGTAAACATAGGTCATTTTAAGTTTGAACAAACTACCAGTGCTGTCATTTTTCTGGAGAGGACAGTCTCCGTAGTCGTGACCTGGAGTCAATTTGGATGGATGAAAATGTAAGTTGGTCGGTCCACCACTTTGGTATCTGAGATTTAAATATCTCACCAACCATTAGATGGATTATCATGAAATTTTGTACAGACATTCATGGTTCACAGAGGATTAAACCTACTGACTGACAGAATGGTGACCCCCTGACTTTTCCTGGAACGCCATCATAGGTTTGACTTTTCTTTTAATGTATGGATTTCCATGAAATTTAGTATAGATATTCATGGTCCCCAGAGGATACATTCAACGATTTTGGTGATCCTCTGACTTGTCATCTACCCAACACTTTGGTTTATGACCAAATACCAGCAAAACTAATGACATTTCCATCAGCCTCAGCTGTTCTTTGTGTTTTGTGCTAATTAGCAAATGTTAGCATGCTAACTAGCTAAACTAAGATGGTGAACATGGTAAACATTATACCTGCTAAACATCAGCATGTTAGCATTGTCATCGTGAGAATGATAAGCATGCTGATGCTAATATTGCTGACACTACAGCTTCACAGAGCTGATAGCATGGCTGTAGACTCAACATACAGGTGATGAAGTATAGATGTACTGTATGTGTCTGTTGTCTAGGGAGAATTGAAACCTGCATAGCTGTTTTTAACTATCGGACACTGTGGGGACTGAATACAGCCCTCAATAGAACAATAGCTGATTTGACGAGTGTCCAGAAGGTCAGCAGAGACAATGTCAAGCTATCAGCTGTGGTATTACATCTGGAAGAGCTTGGCTGTTACAATACACCCTTCCTCCCTTAATTTCTAATTGTCAGCAGCTCTCCAAAATAGGGTGTAATTGTGAGCGAGTGTGTTATTTCATAGAGTAGACACCTGCTTTTTCTCTGCACAACACACTGGCTCTATCCCATCTGGCTTCAGGCTGCGAGCGCTTTACTGAGCAGGAAAAATGTAAAAAAAAAATAAAATCCCACTTTCTCTGGGCCTTGCCTCCCCCCTCCAGCACCACAGCCCATCTCGTACCAGAACGTTCTACCTCGTCTAGATCTAGCCTGACCTACATCCAGTGTGGAAGCTACGGCTATATTTCATTTCTCATCACCCTGTGTTGTCAGTTAATAACCTGCAACCTGGGAGGAAGCATTGCTCCACGGCAGATAGATAGCGCCAAATCACCGTCATGTGTGCTCAATACAGCGCTGGGGATCATTATTTCTGATTGGGCCTTTCAAGTGTTTCACCAGCCAGGAAAAATATCCAGGGAGACTTAATTTCCCCAACGAGATCCGTGTCTCGAACATGAAACGTTTACCTGGACACAAAATCATTTTTACATCAGCGAGGCGTCAGGGTGGGGAATAAATGACACGTCTACGACTCGGGGCTGATGCAACAGAGAGTATGATGAAGGGATGATGAGCGGATATTCAAGATGATGGTGGGAGATGATCCGCGGAGAGAAAAGTGACATCCGTAACCTCCATAATCGTGTCTGTGGCGCAGCAGGGGGGTGGAATTCAGCTGGCTCACTGAATAGACAGTTTAATCACCCAAATAAAAATCACTTAACGCGGCCCTCCACGCCTGTCCTAAAAGGATTGGAAAGGAGAAGTGAGGTAACCCGCCACTTCATTGTACCGACCACGCCTTCAACCTCCGCTCCATCCACCTGCAGTCTAACTACTTGAACGCCATCTGCTTGTTGGCTTGTTGGAGAGAGGTCATAGCCGGGGCATCTGAGCAGCCAATTTCAGCACTTTAAAATCTCTCCAAGTACCAGTGCTCTTTCTCGGTCACATTACACACACACACACACACACACACACACACTGGCAGGGTAACTGAAAACTGCTAATCACCGTAGCAGGGTGCTCACTTTAAGAGCCAGGCAGAGGATGTCTGTCAGTCGGAGGGGCAAGCGGGGGCCGGGTCTCGAAGTCAAGAGGAAATGAGACAGTGAGCCCGCCCCTGTGTTTTTTCCCATCAGCCCCTGTTAAGATTGGCCAGGTTTGAAGGGTCAATCAGCTGTCATCCAATCTTTTCTGAGCCTCTCCTCTTACATTCTGGTGCGTTATGATGGCTGCTGTTTGAAACATGAACACAGAAAATGTTGAGCACATCAAAGACTTCGCTCTCTCCCTCTTTCTCTTCCTATCTATCTCACATCACCTCGCTCTGCCTGTGATGTGTGCTTGAATGAGTGTATGTGAATGCTGAGTGTATGTGTGTCTATGCACAGATAACTAGAGAGGAGGGCCAGCGGTGTGTTGCCCCCGGGGCTCGGACCTGATCAAAGCAGAGTCTGTCAGTTTGCAGGTACACAAACAGCCAGCCTGTACACACACTGCACAGAACAGTGAGGGAGAGAGGGGAAGAGAGACACTGACACCGAGTGGGAGAGGGAGGTTTGGGTAGAGCTGCAGCGATCAGAGAGCATCATTCTGTCTTAAGTCGGGGTTATGTGGAGGTCAGAGAGCCACAGCGAGCACTACTCCTCACTCACCTCAGTATGAAAGAGCAAGTAAGAGCGAAAGTAGCCTGAGTTAAAGGCTGGACTCTTCCAACGAGGAGAAAGTGATGACTGCAACCTGCTGCTTTATTAAAAAGACTAGAAGACCTCGTCATATTGGCCTTCAAAATTAGACTGAGGTTTACAGGGGACCTGTCCAGCCTGTCAGGCTTTTGTGGATCACTGCTGAGATGGTGATGTTTCAGATTTGAAGCACGGCTACATGTTTTCCTGATCCAGATACCATCCTTCTGATTAAGGAAACAACATTTTTATTGTGAAATTCATCTAGAGTGTAAAGTAACAAAAAACATGATTTACTCTCACAAAGAGGGGGTGACTGCCATTAAAGTCAATACAAACAATACAAACAGAATTTCCTCCTTGTGCTAGTGCCGGAAGCTATACTTATCACATTTTAAAGCAGCATTAAACAATTTTTTGTTTTGTTTTTTTTTGGAGACAAACCTCCACATCACACACGTTTGACATTTAATGTTGACATGGCTAATATGTTAGCAAACAGTTCCAGCAAATGCTGAGCAACATTAGCATTAATTAAGAGTCGTGTTTCTGGCCACCTGACAAATGCAAGTCCAATATTCACTCTCCCTTTTGGCTCTGTTTTGGGCTCCACCAACTCCTGAGAAACTCCACTATGCTCCCTAGCTAGCTGCTAACTTTGTCTGTCTGCTGCTTGGTGGTAGCGTACAGTGGGAAAACAGCTTTCTGCTGGAGCTGGAAAAGACATTGATGTGAGCAGTGAGATGGAACCAAAACAGTAAAGTTGTGGGCTGTAAAACTAAAACAATGAGCTGAAAGACGAAATTTTGTTTTCAATAAATCTCAATGTATTTGTAATTTGAGGTCTATTAAAAATGAATACAGCTTCAAGACATTTTTTTCCTTTGTATATAATATGAAAAAATATATCACTGTTTGAGGAAATGTGTTTATTTTTTTAGTAATGTATTATGTATTATATTCGAACAAAAATAGTTGCTTCAGTGGCTTAATACAGCATTCAGCATTAATTCAGACAGTACATTTTACTAAATTCAATTTTGTATTTACGGGGAAAAGTCCTCTTTTATTTTACATGATCAGTATTGACTCTAACAGAAATGACGTCTGTTATTGTGAAGAAAAAGAATCCAAACAGGAACACATCTGATGTCCCCTATAGGCTCTGTGTTACTTTACACCAGCCTGACATCTCCTAAAAGGATTTGCTTTCATCTGGTGAGTTCATATCTTCAACATTCCTCCCATAATGAATATTAACATATGCCAGAGTGACTGAAATGTTTAGGTTCCCTGTAGCCACCATAAGCTGCTGCTCATACCAGAGCAACTATCCCGGACTGTGATACGTAGTATGGTAGTGTTCATCATGGATTATGGCTGGATGAACTTCAAATAAAAATGATTTTATCTTAATAAAACCCATAGCCAGTGCTGCACTCTGACACACTGTATGTGCAGTTCATCTCTCTCTCACCCTTTCCTTTTGTCTGTATCTGGCCACTATCCCATCACAGACTTAGAGAAACAACCATCAGCTCCAATGTCATTGCAGACGTGTCTTCTGCAGCGAGGCCGGCACGTCAATACTCTCAAAATGACACGCGCCGACTTTGCTCAGACTCTCAAACGTAGCATTACATTCGGAGCGAGGCTAAAAGGTTGTTTAGATGAATTAAAGCATCAAGCATTCCCGACACGTAGCTGACGGCTGTGTGTCTCTCGGAAAAAAGAAAAGGAGAAAAAAAACAAGTTAGGGGGAAAAATAGAGCACATCAATTGGTCAGGAAAATGAGAAAGTTTGTCCCTGATGCCCCTGTCAGAATGAACGATTAAGATATCTAATATGATGTTTAAAGCTGTGGGGCAGGCAAACTGATAACGGCTAGATAAGGCCTCTCCCCTCGCACGCTAATTAGCTTCTTGCTTTTTTTGGGGGGGGGGGTATCTATTTAAAAAGCTATAGAGGAAGAGAAGAGAGGCACCTGCATTAATCATAATTATTTTACTCATACTAAAATTAGCCAAAGAGAGGAAGAACACAGTCTCCTTCAGAAAGCAATGCAGGAAGAATGTAGGGAGGCTGGTGTGAAGGAGAGTGTGTGTTAGTGTGTGTGAGAGAGAGAAAGAGGGATGAGGTGAATCAATAAATATCACTCCGGCTGATTGGACCTAATTAGAGACATAGAGAGGCATTCTGGACGAGACTGGCTGGAATTGAGTTGGCCAAGTTGTCAGAGCCAATTAGGCCGCTGTATTATTGCAGCAGAGAGAAAACACACAGATTAGATTAAGTTTTGCGTCTGTGTGTGTGTGTGTGTGTGTGTGCATATCAGAATGATGATGCTTCCAGGGAAAACATGGCCAGGTGAGTGTAACTGTTCTCCTGTGGTGTGATAAACTGTAATACAGCAACAATGATAATCACTCACAGCTTATCATGCGAACACGGGCGCACATCACGCACACTGACAAACACTCTCTATCACACAACACTCCAGCTGTCAGCTGCTGGGCGTGCAGCTGTGGAGATCTCCCAAACACACTTTTAACTGGATCTCTAACTTATTGTGGGTTCAACTGTATTTCTGTGTGTGTGTGTGTGTGTGTGTGTGTGTGTGTGTGTGTGTGTGCATCTGTGCATGAATGCATGCCAAAGTTTGATTCTGTGATTGCGGCTAGAAGCAATCACTTGTGTGTAGTTAATATAATGATGGAGTCCTCTGAGTCAGCACTAATGCGACAACAAACCTGAAGGAAGAAATGAAAAGCAGTCCTGAGATCAGCCAACTTCACAGTGGAAGTATCACTCAGAGTTTGGCAGCAGGTAACAGCTGCACAAGAAAACAGGCCTTTGTTTTCAGTCTGTGTTTTAGCTGGAATAGAGAAAGACCTTTCTGTGGTCCAGCATGACAAGTGGAGGCAAATTTAGATAATTATTCCCAAATCTTCAGGCTATTTTGGATTGTATAGGTGCAGCGAAGCATGGTAAGCACAGCTCTGCCTTCAGCCATGTAGAAAAAAAATGAATTAGATATCAGGAAAGTCTCAAAACAGAAACAGTACGAGTGAAAACAAGCATGAATTTTCAGTGCTGTCATCTCAATGGAAAGACTTCAAAGATCAGCAAGACAACGGAGCAGATGCAGAGATGGCTTTATTTGTGATGCTGCCCAAGGCAACGCAGCCGCGAGCAGCACTGACACATCGTAGTTTGAACAGTGGAAGTTTGGAGGACTTCATTACTTTATACTCTGAATCCTCTAATTGTTTGTTTCTCAGTGGCTGACGGGAGGGGAGATGATGAAAGACATCAGGTTTTACTGTCACTGTTGAGGCCAGGTTCCTCTGCTGTTTGGTTTCAAGACACTTTAATATGATTTTTCACCTTGGATTCTCCTTAACAACTAGTGGTGGTGCAAGATGCTCTGTTGAAGCAATGCTTTATGAATGTATGAATAAAATCTAAAATTATATATTTAAAAATCTGAACTGTCTACATTAAGAGAAGAGCGGGCTGACCAAAGCCAGAGGAGGCCAGACTGGTACTCTCACCACCAAGCTCACATGAGGGTGTCACATGGATGATACAGAGTCCTGTCCTGTGGCTATTGGTGAGACAAACCTCCCCTGACCAGGGAAACAGACGAAAACAACATGCAACATGCAGGGCCAGGCTCTCAGGTTGTGAGCATGTTAGCACGGCAGGCCATTGTTTCTCGTTTAAACACATAACACAGTATAATGGTAAATGCTTAAACCTAATGTAGCAGTAGCACACACAGAGAGGAGTCATACAGTTAGCAAACTGAATCAGTAATGTCGGCTACACAGCAATATCTAGCTAAAGTTTGCTAACATTAGCCAACATAAGGCTGTAGCAGGGCAGCCCCTGAGTTTATTGAATTGAACAAGGGTATGTTTTATTGCTTATGAATTACATTTTCATTTGTGAGAAAAATATAAAGTTACAGTCTAACTTGACAGGAAAGAAATTTAAGGGAATTTGAGGCAGAAACTACTCAGCAGGTAGCCACAGGCACGACAAACTGTGCATGTGAAACAAAAACATGCACAATAAAACCAGAGGGCTTCATTTTTTTTCAATGTGTGGTCTTCTACTGGCAGACACTCGCTGTACGCAGACGTTTGGACTAAGGAGAAGCTCCAGACGTTGCTGTTTCTCTTAGCAAGTCTACGATCAAAGGGGATCAATTCCTCTGACCTTGTTCGAATCAAAGGCGGCAGGGTGCGATGGTCCCGTGCAGCTCCGCCTCACACTCCCATTCAGATGAGGCTTCATATATAACCCCAGCTGTGGTAATGATGATGAGGAATCAATAGGTGATTATGAGGCTTTAAGCCACATTGTTAGGAGATGGAGTGGAGTAATGCAGAGAGAAGATTGGGATGGAGCGAGACATGGAAATATAGGCAGGACACACATAGAAACAGCCATGCACAGAAACAACTAACAACAAATCGTGCACACAAGCAGGGACATCGCCCATGCAAACACATGCACACAAAATGCCATGCAAATGCCTGCTAATATTCACAAAAGCACACGCACATACGACAAAAACTGCCAATATTCACATGCACACACACAAATGACTACTTAAATTTGATCACACACACACACACAAATGATAACTTGTCACTGTGACGCTCCGTGTTCTGTAACTCCATTACTAATGACCGGCCCAGCAGAAACGCATGCAACCAAATCCCTTTATTTTTATTAAAGCACATTTATTTAGGACCTGAACTAATCTTTGTAAATTCTAAATTTTTTTTTTTTCACTTTTAATTATTGTGAAACCTATTAATACTCCATATTAATATGCAGAGAGCTTTCTGGATTCAGTATACATCACTGAAAGTAATTATGGATGAGAGCTTCTTTTTTTTTGCTTAACAGCTCAAACCTTCCCAGCGGTGTGGTGCAGTAGGAAGACAAACACTGCCCTCTTCAGCCCGTCAGCGGCAGCTCGCAGGCAGCTGGCACCGAGCCCACTGGCATTTTCCCTCCACAATAATCCATGTGAACATCTCAATATGGCTCGGCTCTCTCTGTGTGTCTGTCCCTCTGTCTGTCTCTGTGTCCCTCACGCTCCCTCCTTCCTCTGTGATGCATTCAAATGTTTCCTTTCTATCTTGTCATCTCAACACAAATATCTCCCCAACACATCTGAGCGGTCTGAAATGGCAGAAAATGTCTTCAAATGAGGCCGATTTCCTTCTGTTTGAGGGGAGGAAGATTTTTTTTTCTTTTAAGTTAAAGTTGAGACGGGGTGAAACTTCTCAAAGGATAAACAGAGAGGAGAGCAGAATGGAAAGTCATAATGCAGTTCTGAAGGTCATGCGTGGTTAATGTGTTTAGACTCTTAATTTCAGCCCTTTGCCAGACCCCACTAACACAGGCCTACACCACTTCTTTTGGGCATGATCAAGAGCAGAGACACACACTCGTGCCCACACTCTCCCATGTTCCTCTTTTTGGGAAATGAACAGAGCCACTCTGAGAGTCAGTCCTTGAAATAAAGCATTTTCTAAGAGGTAAGTGTTTTTTTCAATAGTTCCACAGCACTGTTCATTACCCTCATGACAGCTGCAAGATTACTACTAGGATTTTTTTGTCAAGATATTTAAAGAAAGGCTGTTTCACCACACAGGGAGATAATTTGAAGAAATTTTGCTCATTAAAAGATAATGTAACGTCTTTGAAAACATTGCCTTAAAATGTGTGAAGCTTTTTCAACCATCTTAAAGTTTTGGAAGTTGTCTAAGGACTATCTTTTTTTAAATACTAAATTTGAGTTGCACAATATCAGTTTTTTTTTCACTTCCTTTTGAGGTGTAAATTTCCTTTTTTGCTTCTGTTTGAGCACAGTCTCTTCTATTGTCTGCAAATCTTTATCCATCCACATTCACGTAGCCAGAATTTCAGAAATACTAAAGTAATGAGTCATCCCAGCTCACCCCTCAACACACAATTTTAACCAGAAATTTAAAGAGAAGATTTTCATGTTTTATTTATTCAGTTAGCTGTCTGTACTTTTTATTTCCCAATATGAAGGTCTGCATGGTGTTTCAAAGCCCATACTACAAGGACTAACATTCTTGGGGTGAAATGCTGAAGCTTTTATTTGTTATTTTGTTGGCCTGAAAGTAGTCAGATTTAAAGATATTGGAATTACTAGAATCAATTTGTGATTAAAAACCTTTTTATTACAGAATGTAGTCTTCCCCCAGATTTCTAAAACCCACAAATTCACAAAACAGGACAAGACCTTGGTGTCCTCGATGGTAGCTATGGCCCTGCAAAAAAAAGATATTTATAATAATAATTCTGTACTTTTAAATTGGATTTTGAATGGACTCTTGTAATGGAGTATTTTTACACTGTTGTATTGGTACCTAACTGATCTGAATACTTCTTCCACCACTTGTGTGGACTATAGGTGTCGTGAGTGTGCGGGCCATTAACTCCATTTAAAAGTCATTATTTTTAGAAAAAGTCCACCTGAGAACACGGCTGCTTCTCTTCGTCACTGAAACGCAGTCCTTTCTGGAAATCAGCTGCACTTGTTCAGCATTTGCAAAGTCACTTCAGATGTTTCTATGATGGAAGTTGTTAATTTTTTTCTACCAGCTGACTAGAGGACAGGATGAGCAGAGGACAGACTGAGGTCCTGGGGCTGCTGATAGCGCTGACAAGCCTGCTGCTGCTAATCGCTGCTGCTGGAAAGGACTGTTGGAGGGTAGGAACATGTCTGCTCTCTCACACACACACAACTTCTCATCTGCAATCACTGCTAATCACTGTATGTAGAAGGAGTGTAGAGTAACCACTAGGCTGCACTACTGTGTAGTCTATCTGACTGCAGTGATACACAGGTGGCTTTAGTGTGTGCTTATGACAAGGCAGACTACCACTCATTCAAAGTGTGTATTTTGTTTTTTTTATTTCAAATACCTTACTTTAACACTTACAGTTTGGATGGATGTACAACCTGACTTTAATCATAAGGCCTTTCACACATTTGAATGTGTCTCCTGGTCCAGTATGGAGCTAAAGATCAGCTGACCTCAGTAGGTCTGAGTTCCCGTTGCCGAGGCCTGTGGGGGGAATGTGTTCATGACAGCCTGGTGGGCCTGAGGACATGTGATGTGTCTGTGTCTTACATGGAGCATCTGCCAGGTACAGCAACACATCCGCTGCAATCATGTTATCTTTCCCTCCCACAAATATCACTGCAGAGGTGTCTAATAATCCCTGATGCACTGTTACTCTGTTCAAAGGTACACCAAAATTCTAAATACGGGACTGTAACCTGCTCTCACTCTAACACAGAGCCTGACAGCATGATCAGAACAATAATACTCCAAAAGTCCGTATTGCAATATATTATTATATATTTTAGTTCAGGTTTATTATTACTGATGCATGAATGTGTAAGCAGCTGTAATGTTGTGGCTGGTCAAGGTGGAGCTATGTTTGACTACTTTATACTGCGAGTTAGTTTACAGTATAATAATTCATAAAATCTGTATAAAATCTCAATCTGTAAAGTAACTTGTTACTACAGTTGTCAGATGAAGGTAGTGGAGTAAAAAATACAATATGAATGTAAAAGTGGAGTACAGGTAGTAACATAAAGTTGAATTACTCAAGTAAAGTACAAGCACCTCAAAACTGTACTTCATACAGTACTATATTGATAAACAATATTTTACTGTAAATGATCAAAAAATAAATTACAAACTCAACTTTTTCTTTAGGCAGGAGGAAAGAGAACATACAGCAGCACAATACAGTTCCACATAGAGATGTAAAGTAATAGTTGTGGTAATGGTATTGATGTTAATATTAATAGAAATAATACTAATAGCAATATTATAATAGTAATACTAATAATAAGAACAAAAGCAGTAATGGCAGCAGTGGGTGTAGAGCAGGAGCACGGGGGCAGCAGGTGGCCTGCAACCATAGATCCAGACTCTACAGCTCTGGAGGCAGAAATACCTGCAGAAAGCAACAGAAGGAGAGAAGAAAGAGAAAGCACACAACTACGGGAAGAAGTTGAATTAGTAACATGCATCGACTTGTCGTTACGAGCGCCATGTCATCGAACATAATGAGCCTGAAGCTCCGTGTGGAGCCGGGACATGTTGTTTTGTACTATACGCCGCTGTAGGCAAAGGAGGTATTGGAAATTTATCACAAGTTTCAGGAGTTTCGGCAGGATTTTCTGCCACTGAATCAGGTTTTCACCATCTGAAGGGACGAGCACGCGTATCTGCTCTTGTAGCTTAGCCAATGCGAATGCGCGGTCTCTCTGAAATAACCTGTGATTGGCTAAAGTCTACCGTCACGGGAGAGATTTTCTGAAGCCTGAAAACAGAGCCAAGAGGGGGGGCTGAAGTAGAGGTTTGCTCTCAGACCACTTGAATTACAACATGCTGCACGGTTAATATGGCATTTTTGCCCAATGACGCCAAAAGAAAACTGCCTACCCAACCTTTGAGAGTATAAAGAAAAAATTAAAAAATTTAAAGATATCAACCCAGCATTTTAAAACCTAAAGCCCAGAAACACTTGTTTTTCTACTTTTCTACTTTAATGTTAATCAATATTAAAAGGTCTTTGTAAGAATTAAAAAAATACTCATTACGTTCTACTGACACATTTAAAAATTCAAAAAGTATAAATATGACGGATTAAGTCATTTGGATAGTTCATTTCTTTTATTATCAAATATGCTTTAAAAAAGTCATTTTATTTATTATAGTTTATTTTTACAGCGACAAGCACATGGACCAATGCCACATATCACAGCACATGGGGCTTTATACAAATGCTCATTTTAATTTAACAGGAAAACACATACAGAAAAATACAAAGCATAGACAATGTTACAATGAAAATACCATAAAAACTTCAAACATCTGATCATTTTACATGACCGATCCCTCTTTATAAACTGTTTCGACTGTTTTAAAACGTCCTGATCCATTCTGGGTTCTCTGGGTAAGGATCCAAAAACCCGAACAGGGAATGTACTGTAATGCCACTGTATTTTTCTTTTCTCTTCTTCCACCAGCTGATTTGTTGGCCATGAGAGTGGCGTTGGTGGGGATGTGTGTTCTGTCTGTGGTCTCCATCCTGATCATGATACCTGGCCTGAGTTGCACTACGTTGATCCCCAGTGCGCTGTCTCAGGGCAGGCTGCGACAGGTCTCTGGTGCCCTCTGTCTGTGTGGAGGTCAGTACTGCTGCCTCACTCTCAAAACAGCTTTAATCAAATCCAGCCAGAAGCAGTTTCTTGGGTTTGTGGTTTCTGCATTCAGATTCATATCATTCTCTGGTTCAAACACTGAAGTTTATTTACACTTGACGCAGAGACAGTTGTAATGTTGAACTTCTGACTCATATCTATGCATCGGTTTGAAATGAGTGTGTCACTCTCAGGTGTGTGTGGTGCAGCTGGCCTGTTGTGGTATGGGGTGGACACTCACAACAGATACATACAGGAAGTAGGTGTCATCACACAACACCACAACACGCTGAGATTATTTGACTTTTTTAATCTCCTTACTCCAAACCCATTGCTATCTTTCCATTTACAAAAGAATCCAATCTAAACTGTTTCTCTGCTAACATTGTCTCAACAGAAACACAGAATATGATCCAACATCTTCATTTCCTGTCTAGCTGCCATTAAGCTCATATTGATTTTATACTGCTTTACCAAAACACCTTTCTGTAGCCATTTATCACACTCTTCTGACAAGGATCTTCTTCTGCTGCCCATTAAGTGGACAAAAAAATCAATTTATGCATGTTTAAGGAATGTTTAGTACAACATTAAACTCAAGTTCTGGTTCTGCAAGTAACTGGAAATTTTAGGTTGACTTTATTTGAAATCCCTCCCTTTCATTGAGATAATGATAAAAGCATGATGATTTTTTCATGTAATTCAGTCCTCTGCTCCTGGATCTGCTGTGTGTCAGTCAAAGTGTGTTTTGCTGGCAGGCAGAAACTGATGCTTGATGCCCAGCTGAGAGACAAACCTGCTAAGTCACGCTAAAATAAGAGCTGCAGTCCAGTTAGACACTCTGCTAGCTAATGTAGCTAGCAGGCAGTGGAATTCACAGAAAAGGTCTCAAGGATACAAGCTTGTAGCACAGGTTCAGTGGTGTTCACAAAGATTAAAAAAAAAACACCCAGAAATCAAGGCAGATGTTCTTTTGAAATTGCAGTATCCATTTTTTGTTTGTATTTACTGAATTTCTAATAATACCATGAGAGAGAGGAGGAGGAGAAATCACAGGTAGAAAGTTTTCATGCCTTTAAGGCATAATCAAAGTAAGAAATAATGTGCTTACAGTTCATTATTCCTGCATCTGTCTCTCTAACAGGTGACTCTGGGGATGCCAGGAATAACATTTGAGTTTGGGCTATCCTACTGGTTGATGGTGGGAAGTGTGTTCTGCTCTCTTACCTCAGCTGTAATGACAATCAGGAGTGTGTCTCACATCAGTGATTCCTTCAGGATGCAACCGAGACTCGCTCACAGTCAGCCGGCCCAAACCAAGACTGTTGTGTCACCACAGTCTACCTCAAACTACAAGACTTACATTTAAAGCTTTCATTTACAAAATCAGTTTCATCAACAGCAGCCGTGTTTCCATTCAACTGTCAAGTTAATTTTAAGTGAACTTTTGAAAAAGTGAATTAGGCGCATTTCCATAAACTGGTTTGGAGCGAATAAACTTGGCTCGTTGCAAAGCGTAGTTTGGTCAGAAGTTGGTGGTATAGGTTACGCTTTACACATGGCTGTAATCTGCCAGTAAACAGAGTAGAAGAAGTAGAGGTTGCCAACCGGAAACAAAACAAGTCATCTTGGCCATCAACCCATCTACGGGAGAAACATGGAGAGAGGTCCTCGGGAATTTGTTTCTATTGTTCTTTTATGTCAGCTAGTGTTGACCATGTTTCATGCCGTCCGGAGACAAACAGTTCAGCGGAAACAGCTGATCAGTCATGCAAGTTAAATGTTTGCTATATCAGAACTTATTCGGCAAAGGTGTTTCCATATCCCATTTAGTACATCAACTCTTTTTCATCAATGGAAAAACCACCTCAAGTGAGCGGAAAAACTTTTTTGCACAATTCAGGAAGTTTTATCGAATTTAGCCGTTTCCATAGACTTTTCTAATGTGATACTACAAAATGTGCATAAAAATAAGTTGATGGAAACACGGCTAGTGTCTCTATTAGAGTTCTATCAACATGTGAATATTAGATCTTTGGTTATAAACAATCACTAGCATTGTTGTTGGCATCACTGCTACTGTTCAATAAAGAGCTGATGTCTGGCCTCATTTTCCTCCTCAATATGAAGGACGAGTTTCACTATGAAAACATGTGACATTGTTGTACTGATGTTTACAGTGTAGCAATAAAGGAGACAGTTTCCAGTCTTACATTCCTAAATTACCACGATGTGCAAGTCCCAATCAAACACATGTGTAACACATCATCCATCATTCAGAGTGCTAAAAGTGGGAAAACACATTCCTGGGTTTACTATAATGATTTGGTTTCTGCTGTAAGCCTCATGTCATCGGATTTATTTTGTAAGTAACCTCTGCTCTGTATATCAACATGTTCATAAAGTGAGTTTATAAATGTGTGCACAGCTGAATATCTCATATCAGAAAAGATTCATCTCTGATAAGAAGCACAAAAATATCTCTCACATAGCTTGAGCTTAGCAGGAAAACGCAAGAGACAGATGCTGATACGTGTGTTTAATTTGGGTGTGAGTTTTATGAATGTGCTATAAATCACTGTTGTTGTGAAATGCTTCTGTATAGTGTACATACAAATGTCCTTGTGGAAAATGTGTTTTTTTTTTTGCATGATAGTCTTAAATGGTACACATCAGTATTGTGGAGACTACAGGCTGTATAGTCATCTAGGTAGTGTAGGTGCATCCGTACATGTCAGGTGTATGTGAGATTTCACGTCCATACTCTGTTCCCACCACTGCTGTCTTCATTGTGCATTTTTCTCAAACTGCCTTATTTTAACTCTGTATACATGCACATGGACAGCATGTCTCTTTGGTAAAAAGATCATTTATTGCAGCAACTTTGAAACTGACCCAATATTTGTACTGAAATGAAGTTTAATCAATGTGCCCTGGCTTTTATGGTCTGCTTGAGCTACTTGTACTCTGCATCGATAGTAATTAATTCAAATCATCCACATGTTTAAGATCTTTCAATGTTATTTCATGCTTATGTGATTTTCTTAAAGAAAAGGTTCACATTTTTCAACTCTATCTTAATACAATACCCACATGTCCATATGTACACTGAATGTTATTGGTAGCTGTAATCATTCCTCCCTTCCCGACTCAAATGTTCACCTGTTCACATACGAACTCAAAGTAGCCGACTTTGTTGTTTCTCACGAGCCTGAAACATGCAGGTGTGTTTAGCATTGGGCGCCTAATTTATATACTCAGCTCTGATTGGGCAGTTATTTTCGTATGAATAAACTGTTTCTGTTGTTTTTCTTATTGAAGTCCCATTGGATCAAGTCATATCATATATAATCAGGAATTTGTTGACTGTGACAATAAGCTTTTAGGCAGTGAGGGAAACAAAAAGAACATGACTGTTTGTCTCCAGGACAAACAATCTCTACATACAGAAAATGCATTTTCATAAAGTTGAACCTTTCTCAACTTCACCAGGTTGTTGCCGCATTTTTTGATTTTTGAGTTGCTGTCGACTGTGCCAGGATGTTATTTTGAGGTTCAATTCACAATGAATGGCATCCTGTCCTGCCTCCTGTGTATGAGTCTGTATGTGTAAACAAGGGGTTAGGAGGGAGGGTCAAAGTCCACAGTCCTTTTTCTGCTGGGTGGGTATTGGTTTATTTCGTACGAAATTCCCTCCATTGCAGCTCAGCAAGGAAATGTGGGAAATTTTATTCAGCAAATGTGGTATAATATTGAGTATAATGGTGAATCAGTATTGAATCATTGCAGGGTAAGGTCAGAGAGGTCAAATAAATCATAATCAATATTACAGTATTATGTATAAGTCAATCAAAGTCAATCATATTGATAATGGTCAGGTAAAGTCAGGTAAAGTCAGGTTCAGTCATAATCAAAAATAGTGTGGCCTAACAACATGCATGATCTATAAGAATATAACTGTATGATGAATCACTGGAAGTCTGAGAGTGCATAGCCAGGTGAAAACATCAGAGCCAGGCGAGCTGTGTGCACACAGACGATGCTAAGGAGCACATTGACCTGCTAAAAGAACACAATGACCTTTTAAGGAGTGTACAAAATCAGATGTTATGAAAACACAGAGGAAACATGAAACAGAATTAATAAAGCACGAACAGCAGAGAAAAGATGTTATGAAAACACAGAGGAAACATGAAACAGAACTAATAAAAGCACGAATAGCAGAGAAAGGATGTTGTGAAAAACACAGAGAGCTCCAGCAGTATGATTTTATTTAAAAACAGACAAAGTCATGAATATACACCATTAGCTCATAATCAATGAGGTCAGGCCTTTGGGATGTGGGATTCACCTGGACTTTGACACGATGTTGGGAGCACAGAAGGAGGGGTAACAAGAAGAGTATGAACAGTTTGAAAACATCACAGAAATTAGGCCAAGGTCAGCAGGTGGTTACGCAATTTTGAGCCCACAGAAGGAGGGGTGAAAGGGGTGGCTATAAAAGAAGATGTGTGCGTTGGATTGTCAGTTACTTCATGGACTGACTCAGGTTTGTGTGTGCTTGTATGCTTGACTGTTGGTTGCTCCATGAACTAACTCGGGTTTGCTGTACTTGTTGATTTGTCAGAATTATTTTTAAGTATTGAAGTGTACTTATAGTGTGGTGAAAATCCTGAAGACATCTGGCCCATCTTTGGGATTTTTTCTACCACAGAAACACAAGGAGGGAATTTAGTTCTAAAAAGAACCACTTCATTGACTCAGACTGCTGAAGCCTTATAAACCTGTAAACACATAAAAGTCTGTTTCCAGGTTTTGGGGAGTACTACTGCATATGTGAAAAAAGTTGTATAAAGCCTTTAGTGGCTCCAGAGGGAGCTGCGCAAAATCTGATATATTGCCTTATGTGATGTCACTTGAGTCAGCATTGGTTGGGGCTGAAGACTACAAGTTTGAAAATGAAAAATATCTGGGTGTGTGGAGTTAGAAAATAAGCAAATTTACCAGACCTCTGTAGCCTGCTGCTCATCTCTACTTAAGGGTAGCGGATCAAGGCTACATTAGCTGCTACTAGCATAACACATCCAAATCTTCAACAGAACTGTCAGCGGGCGAGTTGCATTGTGTTTTGACAAGGAAGAGAAATGCGTGGAGAAGACCATATCTCTGATTCTGCTGCATCGATTTTGATCCTTTTTGTCCATCTTGAGTCTGACAGTGTTGTAGGAGTGCAATGCTAAACTGTCGCAATGCCCACACCATGGACGTCGTTAGGTCAATTTTAGGGGAGCTTTAGCCCCCCTAAAATATTCCTAAGCCCCCCTATAATTTTGGGTAGAATTTTTTTTTTTTCAATATTTAAAATTAGTGCAGACATGCACTTAACACGAACCAGCAAGAAAACGAGTCAAACTATAATAACCATAAAAGTTCATTTATTGAATAAAATTATCTTTATGATTCCCAGCCCTCATTGGCTACTAGCTAGGTAGGCGGGCATATGGTTCCAAGCTGGATCAAATGTTATTGCTCGCTTTAACGTTCCTGGGGGGTATTCCAAGTAGGTGGTTAAATCATAAACCTGTGTAAATTAAGCTAGTGGGAGTGGTAAACCTCCTAATAGAGTAGCCTGCTTGCTTTGTGTAGTTAGGAGAATGAGGACTCCAGGCTCTCCTATTACCAGGTTTACCGCTACCTCCGTCTTAACTTACCCAGGTTTGCCACTTAACCACCTACTTGGAATACCCCCCTGAGGCCGGCAGAGTTGTTCGCAGTGAATAATAGCCTACACGAGAGTGTAAGTTGATGTCATTGTTAATTGCTTAACGTTACCTACGTTTACCTATGGGGGAGAAAAGGCGATATTGTACTTGATTAACATTGATTTTGGCAGCTAAATCGAACGTTATGGAAAATGCAACCATCGTGAACAACCAAATTTAGGCTATATTAGGCTAACAGCTGTCCATATTCTGTCCCATTTCTCTAGTAGGCTATTTCAACACAATATCAGTAGCCTAATGTTAATTATTGTGAGTGAAAACTAAATGGCATAGTAGCATTAGTTTTGGCATGAGAAAATTTAAACTGTCTTTCAATTCATTGGCTAGATGGACATAAGAAGATTTTTTAAGAGAGTAAGTGAGGAGCAGGAGCAGGGAGCTGATGCTGAGGAGGTCTGCGTGATCGAGGTCAGTAAAGGTCTACAGAGAAAACAGGAGCGAGTCCAATGCACCGTTATGAACGAGGTGTTTGGCCACAACATAGTGCAACGCTTTCCTCGAGTTAAAAATGATAAAATGTTGCAAATGTCACATATAAGCTGATTCGGAACCGTAGGAAAAGTTTCAAAACGTTGTGACCGCTGAACTTGGCCAAGAGTGAAAAGTCGAAAAGAAAGTAATCCCCATATTTATATGCATTTAATCAAGCTTGGATAAAAACACAAAACAAACAGCAAGTGATGGCCCACGTGTAATGCATCTCAAACTCGACCTAGGTGTTTTTTCCCCTAAGGAGTTGTCTTATATTCATGCCCTTTATGCCCTTATTTCATATTTAATTCTGGCAATCTTGAAGACACCTCCTCTGTTCCATAACATATGCTTCTTTCCTATGATGTTATTGTACATTTATGACGACTTTTATTTTGGGCTAAACTAAGTAGGCTAAGACCAAATACATGGCACCTTCCTTAGTTTTTTTTAATTTGTGTTTTAACTCATCCCGTAGCAAGCAATTAAATAATGAAGGCTGGTTTTGAAATAGCACAGAAATGTTAAACTTCACTATCAGTTTAAGCCCATTTGTTTGTTTGATATGTGCTCTGAAAAGTAAGTGTCCCCAAAAAGGTTAACGTATCTTGTATACTCATTTGGCAGAATAAATGTTTGAGAAATATTCATTTGTTCTTTATTGTCAGATTTCACGAGGATTTTGAACTAAGCTAGTTGTAATTAAACTAATTAAATAAAAGGACCACAACATTTCCTCCTGTTCAGTGCATTAGACTGAAATAAATAGCTTTATTTGGAAATATAATATATTTAATTTTTAATGGATATATTTGCAAACATCTTTCTTCATAAACATAAGACGCCTCTAATGAACTGATTTAGGCTTATTTTTAATAAAAAGAAGATATCCTGAAGGAAAAGAAAGTGATCCATATAACAGGTTGCAATAAATGTTCTTCAAATAATGAATTAATTGACGAAGCCTTTGTAGGTGCGATGAAATAGCATAGCGCATGCATTCTAATACACACTCCTGGGGCTAAGCCCCCCCTATCTCTCAATCCTAGTGACGGCCCTGGCCCACACATGGAAATTATGTTAGGAAGGGGTCACTTCATGGCCAGTATGGATAGGAAGTATGAGTACAGCGACCAATAACTCTTTCAATGTACATAAGGGCATGTGGATATTGTATTAAAATAGACTTGAAAACAAAATCTGAAAAAGGGTTTTGCATTAGTTTCACCAACTGGGATGTAAAATTTCACAAAACAACAAAACTCACAAAACTGCTTTCAGAAGCTAACCCTTAATTCCAAGTTCATGATTTAACAAATGTTTCATAGTTGAAGCTCAACAAAAGAAGAAAATTCAAGCCTTGTTGTCAGTCGTAGCAATGGTGAGCAAGTTAACTTTGTGAGTCCACCTTTGAGAATGTGCCACAGTCCAGGAGAGCAGAAGTGGAATTCCACGTCTGCAATTATTGAACAACAGGGTGCAAAAGAAGTATTTGAACTGGAAAAGAGGAACGAGTGGGGGGAGTGGGCCAGAAGTCAGGCAGGGTGAAAAGTTAGGAAACAACTAATAAAGCACTGACTCATAGGCAAATCCATTTTTATGTCTCTGTTTACTTTATTCTAAAAGAAACAGACAGGGGTATACTGTAAATGACATGATACACAACATGGAGGAGGTAAATATTAGAGAGAGGAATGGCATGGTAAATAAATGCAGGCATCAGAAGGGCATTTGAACACTCAGCAAACTGGCGTTCCTTAGTACAGGAGACAGCACACAGTACAGTACGTCCTTTAGAGTCAATAATACAACAACTCTGTCATTCACACAAAATCATATTGGCACTTAACAAAACCAAATGAATGTACTGGGTATATCCTCAATCCAGGCTACTTGGAAACAGGCACACAGCTTCTAACAAACAGTAAGGCACTTTGCTAAAGATCTATCATAGGTATGTCTTTGTTGTTTCGTAAGTGGTACTGCAGAGTAGCTTCACATTCATTTTCAGAAATCCAACAATAATAAAAATAAAGGCATACAGAACTGCTGGCAGAGGAACTATGGACACACACCCCTCAGATGGGATGGGAGACTATAAAGAATCCATGAAGTCAAAAACATACATGTGCACAGACGTGTTATAAGGCACTGTAGTAAAACATTATATATGTAATAAAAAAAAAAGAAAAACAAAAGAATAGAGCAGGTGGTATATACACCCGGGCACTTTAACATGTTATAGAAAACATACCCTGAATGACTCTCTCCCAAAGTCAACAAAACAGACAAGACAGATATCATCTTTCTCAATCCCTCTGAAACAACTATTTCATAAAACCTCCCCAAACAATTTCTTTTACTTCAACAGAGACTCTAATTTATGTTGCTGCAATATGCTTGAAAGGTTGTTGTTCATAAATTCTTTCTTTAATGGTGTCTGTCTGTTTTGAATTCCTCAGTGAGAGGGTTCTGTCTGTTGACAGAATCTAAACCATGGTAATGCCAGAAGACTCTCCCAAACTACAAGTACTGCTCCCTTTTCTCTGGTGGGGTACTTTTAACATTTGGTCTGCAATTCAAAAGGGAAAAAAAGACACGTTTCAGTCAAAGTACAGTCACAGCAAACAAAATAAACCCAAAAGACACATTTACAAAAAAACCCAGAGGTCATAGGATATAAGTGAACTCATAAATCAGCGCAACAAAAGCACAAAGGGTTTCAACTCATTGTTAACTTTCAGCCAATAATGGGACAGAGGGGGGTGTGGGCGGTGTAGTAGAGGGTTGACAGGCTGAAATGGAGGAGGCCACCTCATTTCTTAAATGGTCTGATTACATGTCCTTTAAGAGTCCATATTTACAGAAAAGGCTCAGAGGGTAGGGGAAAAATGGGAGAAGATAATGCATCTTGGTTCCCATTCAAACTGATAAGGTGCAGATGTAGTACTGAGGAAAGGGGAATAATCTACTACAAGAGATCCTAATTTGGGGCCTAAGAGGTAACAGGGAAAAAAGGACAAAGACAGTGGGTGGACAGTCGGACAGTCCTCGATAAAAAGGCGGGGGCTGATCAGTCAGGGAAACTAGTTTCACTCAACAACTCTGCCCTGAATTAGAGGAGAGAAGAAGACAGTCAGAGAAGAACAGGATTAGAGGACTGGAGGGGAAATAAGACACATCAAGACCTCTGAGATTCTAACAACAGCTATGAAGTGTTAGGAAGAAAACAGGATGCTTAATGGTTATAAAGATGCTAGCAAAAAAAGGGTGGTAAGACAATGAGAAGGAGCATGGGAGGTGATGCTACATGTCAGCTAGCCAGTAATCTACAGTTTGAAGAGATTACATGCTTCAAATAAATATTAGCAATGATGGACTGATTGATAAAGGTGAAAGACAACACATTAAGTCAGATTTCTCAGGCTGTACTTGAGTTAATCAGCTGTTTTTTAAAGATTACTTTGACATTTTGCTGAGAGTTAGATGAGAAGATTGATACCACTCTTATATTTGTATGCTAAACATTAAGCTACAGCCACTAGAGCTAGCTTAGTTTAGCATAAAGAGTATAAGTAGGGGGAAACAGCTAGATTGCCTCCGTCCAAAAGTAACAAAATCTACGTGCCAGCACCTCTAAAGCTCAATAATTAAGACGTTATGTCTTGTGTGTTTTTTACCTTTAGATAGAGCCAGGCTAGCTGTTTCCCCATATTTCCAGTCATTATGCTATGCTATACTAAGCTAACCACGTGGCTGTAGACAGATATGAAAGTGGCATTGATCTTGTCACCTAAGTCCCAGCAAGGGGGCAAATAAGCATATTTCCCAAAATGTCAAATGATTTTCTTTAGATGTATATGTTCTCTTCCTTGGACGTAGCTTTATAGGTAGTTTTATCAGACTTGTTGAGCAAATCCCTATTCATCTCACAGCTGCTACTGACAGACCAGTGACGCCTGACATCCCCCTCTGTTTAAAGGGCACAAAGAATTTCCTATAGACCTACAACCCCCCAATCTGAGAATAATAGAGCACTCCACAAACAAGTGTCTACCAAGAAGAGAGGCCGTATGACCGGGAAATGGGGGGACTGGGAGAGATTCTAAGAAAAGTTAATGGCTTTATTATCTGGAACAGTGATGGACCAGCTCTTTTAGAAACACAAATGAAAGCAAAGTGATGTGGGAGCATCAAGGGGGAACTCGGGAGCCAATTTAGACCTGTTATAGAGTTTTACAGGCTCTAATGTGAAGCAGATTTTAATCTATTGTAATTCATCCTCATGGAGTAGTCAGTGGTTTGCAAAACACCTGTAGTTCTACTGCAGTGAAGTTAACATGGTTTATATATGTACAACTCTGTTTTAAGCATCATGGTCTTAGCTTATAGTCCACTGTAAAGTAATGTGTAATACTGCACTAGTGTCTTATAGCTTATGATCCCTAAGATTATACTTGTGTGAGAAAAAATAGCTTAGATGTTAGACATTGGTTTGGTTATACAAGAGATCATGAGATGAAGGAGTGTGAATCTGGAATGATGGTGTTAGAACATGGAACATGGTGCTACGTGTCGATGAGAACCTCCACTTTCTCTTAGTGTAAAATGGTGAAATGATCATTAACAGCATTCATACTCAGTACAAACTAAGCAGACACATTTTACTAACGGTTCACCTCCACTCCTGCAGTTCCTCCTGCACATTGTGTCTTCATGTGCAGCTCTCATCAAGTGATTGTTGTGTAAAACAGCACTATATAAGAACTAGCTTTTCTCAAAGTGAGGAAGTTCCTCAGCTGTTACAAAATGGCTGCCTGAGGCCTTAATTACATAAGACACTGAACACACCTGCTTCTTTTATTGTCAGTCATTCTGATTGGTTTAATCACACGTAAGCTGTCTTCATCAGGGCTGTAGCTACTCAGATGGTGTCCTCTGGAATTTTTCTGGAATTTTGGGGTGTTGGTTTAGCTGGGGGGAGTTTACATTCAACAATTAAAATCTACCACTTGGTGGATATTTTATAGGCTGATTCCACTGTTATATAGACTCAGGGAGGGGGGGAATTGGACTCTTGACCTCTGTATTTCTAAAACCCTGGTCTCCGTGTGAGTCAAGTTTTTCATTAGGTTTTGGAATGGGCTCCTCACCCTTTTCATCAAGCACAATTAGGCAGTTCATTTAGTCTTGTTCATGTTTATTTTCAAAAGCATCATTCTTCTTTTTGCATTGAGTTAGGTACTGCTAACTGGATAGTTCTCCACAATAAAACTAGCTGTGAGAGCTCCTCTGCCTTGTGCCTCTCTTGCTCTCTGTTTATCTGCAGCTGTGCTTTGAGTCTGAGGGGGAGAAATCAGCGTCCTCTGTGATCACGCCCTAACTGAATGTTTTCCTGGGTGCAATTGTACAAGCCAACCTCTGTCTCTCCCACAAAAGCAGAGGAGCCACTCAGTAACTTTTCCAAGTTTTGTACAGTGGTTTGGGGCTCTTCCTTTACACAACATAGCTGCACCAGTGGAGTGTGAATACACAAAGTAATATGGAGGCAAAACACAGATGCAGCTCCAACCAGGCAGCATAGGACATGCTAATAAAAGTTCAGCAAGTTTTGCAGTACCAGTATTTCTAGCTCCATGTCCATTCTCTCTGGGTATCTGCTGCGATACACCTTATATTTGGTCTTTTGATTAACTTTAAATGTAGTGTAGGTTAAATGTAATGTTTCCTTTTTATCTCTCAGAAAATTGATGACTCGGAGTGAGTAGTTTTGGGGTCAGATTTAAGCAGCTACACTTATTTCAAGTAAATAATGACATTAAGGCACATGAGAGGTCTCTGTTCACAATACAAGCTTATTATATAAATTAGCTGGATGATTGACATGAAATCTGTAATCTATTAAAGTCTATTAAGGTTTGTAGCTTTTTTTAGCCACAAAAATACATCCTACTGGTGGGTAATGTGTTTGTGTGTAATATGTGTACTGTATGATTGCGGTGATGCTTTCTCTTTGGGTGGCTGCTGGAAGGGGGTGGGTTTTACACGTACTCCCTGGCTGTGGAAGGCTGTGATTGGCGGTAATATTGCTGCCCTCGCATGTCATCTTTAGAGCAGGAGCAGCACAGCAAGGAGCCGCCCAGGACCGTCAGACTGGCCGCCGCCCATCCCACGAACAGGGCCGAGCCGAACTCATACCTGTGCAGGAGAGAGGGAGGAAAAGGTTGTAAAGAGGACAGGTATACAGTATGGCTGTGAGTCAGAGGCTTTATTGTTTCCACTTTTATTGAGATGTTATTATGATTAGCTCAGACTTGTTGGAAGTCAAAGACATGCTGAAATTCCATGTACAAGAAAATATCCACGAATATCAAACACAGTATATATAAGAAATAACAATGTCAGGATCATGTAAATTATTTGTTTAACTTAAAAAGCCACTTTACTAATTCTCAAAATGAACCTGTGTTGATAACATATGAGAGGATGATACTGCCTGTCTTGAGATCTTGCCTGTATTTCCATCCTCACTACATGCTGAAATGCAAAGTAGGTAACACTGGCAAGAACTTTATTTTACGGTTAGAGACAGGTATTCAGGGCTGCTCGATAAAAAATACTATTATTATACTATTTTGCTGTTTTGCCACTAAGTGCTATACAAATGTTAGCTGCTAAAGCTAACCATGCTTATCAGCTATAATTGGAACACTCAGCAGCTAAAGCTAGCCATATTCTTCAGCCATAATTAGGAAATGTTAGCAGCTAAAGCTAGCCATGTTTATGGCTTTTTTTGTTCTTAGTCTGCGGTTCCTGCCCCTAAAAAGACCCCGTTCCTCACGTAATACTTTCCAATGGTCCTGTAACTCTCTGTGAATTCTGCAGCAGTGAACATCGATGATTGCTGAAGCCTCACTGTAACTAGTGTTCAGCACTGATTTAGACTGTAGGCAATTACTGTAAGCTAGTATCAATATTAGGACAAGGGATGGCAATTATTTTTAATGCAAAACAACTGTTGCATATCCAGCTTCAAACTGGTCTAAAAATATGAGATATGGCTAGAGTTGCCAAATATGTCAACAAAAAGAGTGGGAGAGTAAGCAAGAGAGAGAGAAATGAAACACCAAACTTTCAAATGATTCCAATGCTGTTGTTCAAATACTCAACAGATCAGCGTTACTTTGGAGACGGACATCTTCCTTTTCTACCTCCACACATCCTCTTCTCAACATCGATTCGAACAATCATCACACAGTTGCACAACACTTTGTTGTCTTGTATGCAAAATGACTCAAATGAAGCTGAACTTAAGGCTGAAACAGTAAATGCAATAGTGTGTTTACTTGCTCTTTTTTGACACATCAGAAATGTTGAGGTTAACCTGGTAGATTGGGTCGTGTTAATCCTATAACAAAAACTCCAATGGATATTATGATGGGTTTTGGATTTTGTAAAGAAACTGGCATTTGCTCATATCTCCTCAAAACAGTCACACACAGTAGACTGTATGCAGAAAAATGCCTTTTTCTCAGCCAATATTAATAATAATGACAGTAAGAATTTAAGGCTCCCATGCTTGACAACCCCAAATTATAGAAAATTCCCTTTTCACTGTTGAGCTCAAATCTTGACAACAATTTTTCTGAGAGTATTTGAGGGGCAACAATGTTTTGATCTAAAGTAAAGGACTACAGCAGGGACGGTTAAGGCCAGTTCAGACCAAAGATTCATGACGAGATGAAACCGTTTTAGAGTGTTGCAGCGGTGTGAACTGACCTATCTCAGCTCGACTCAATCTGGCTGATGGCGTCGCCTGCAATTTAGCTTGTCAAGTCACCAGGGGCTGGATTTATGTTAGGCACGTCACCTGTTTCAATAGCCAATCAGCTTGTAGCGAAGTCAGCCAGTCTTCTTGACCCACTCTTTTTTTTTAGGTTTTCGCCGTTTCATCAATACTAGAAATGCAACTGTAGCAAGTAACTCACTATCACGATCCTCATTCATATTTTAAGACTCTACAAATTATATCCAGCTACAAAAAAAGCCTGAAAAGACGGCAGTTAGATCGGAAGTACAGAGAGTTGTTGCTATGGAAACGATACACCGTCTTGTCTAGTTGCATTGGTGTAAACTGGCAGATTTGGAATCTTTGGTCTGAACAGGTCTTTAGATGTATAATCTCAGTTAGGGTTAGATCTGCTGATATTATGGAGGGTAGCAGATGTTCAGCAATAGAGATTGGCAGCAGTTTGTTTACATACCTGGCGTTGGGCGGTGTATTTGGGTTGAAGAACTGATAGGACACCTGAGTGGCATACCAGGAAACAGACACCAGTGTACATAGACCTGTGGAGGGAGAAAAGATTAATAAGAGTGTAGTAGTTCTCTGGATGAATTAAGCCTGCAAACATTAACTGTGGAGTAGCTACAACAACACACAAATGAACTGGGGAAACATTATTTAGTTAATTTCCTCCCCTGGGCTTGTGGTTTATGTCTGAGGTCAGTGGCTAATGCCTCTAAAATGACCACTTCCTGTTTATAGCAGGGACTCTAATTACCCAGAAGATACCCGGTGAGAGATTCAGGCTAGAAAAATGCCATTCCACTCTTGCTAAAGGCAGTGGTTGCACGAGATACTGCAGTATATCTTTGTCTGCAAACTAAAGAAAACATTAACAGCACACAGCAGTGATCACACCTGCGAGCAGGAAGAGAGCTCCTCCAGTCACAGCGATGCGGGTTTTGGTGGCTGGGTTGTTATCTCCAACCTTTGTGCACTTCATGCCCACCACGCTGACGATGATGCCGATAAAGCCCAGCAGTACTGACACGACCATAAGGGCCCGACATGTCTGGATGTGGACTAGATGAAGAACAGGAAAGGAGGAGGCAAGGAGAGCAGAGGGGAGCACAGAATGGTGAATGATAGTGATACAATAGAGGATGTGAAAGAAAGGAGAGGGAGGAGATGTGGTGTGGAGATGAGAAAACAAATCTTTTAGTCCATCAATTGGAATAAAACACAAACATTTCTGGACATTAAAGTGATAATTATAACGGAATGAAGCTCCACACGCCATGCAGGATTGATGGGACACCACATGCATTTACGACAGAAAGCTCATTAGGGAGAGTCCACCCACCACTGTCCTATTTTCCAGCCGGGTAATTCCAGCTTTTTAATTTCCAGAGGTGAATTTCTTGGCCAAGCTCTGGGACTTAAAATGATCCTCTGAATCTTCTCCAGATCATCCCAGTGTGGTTTTGCCTTCTCAAAAATCTAATGTGCTGCCCACACAGGCCTCAGCACACACATAACTTAGTGGGAGGAACATATTTACACACACACATATGTGCAAATGCACAATATCTGCATACACGCAATTACTGTAGGTGGAACAGACACAGATGAAACACACAACTGTCTCTCTCTCACAGAGCAGCTGTAGGAGGGCCCGCTTTACATGTTTCACACAGTGGGATTAGTGTGGCTTTGTCACAAAGCAAGATTGTTTTCATGGGGCTGTCACCACGGCGATCAACATTACTGCCCCAAACACAGCCGCTCACAAACATGTTGACGCGAAAGCAATGCTAAGTGCTTAATGATACTGTCAAAATACTGATGGAGTGTCTTATTTACAACAAGCGCTGGGACTGTTGAAATCCCAGCAGCGGTAGAAAACATACAAGGTCCAATATCCTGATACTGATATCTGACAAATATGGTAATTAAAGTAAACATAATGGAGCTTTTCATACGAGTTTAATAACCAAGGTCAGAGGCATTAGCTTCATATAACAATGACATGAAGTGTAAGTCAGTGTTTTATACACCACAGGAGAAAGGCAAGAATCAAATAACATCAATTCCTCAAACACAACTGAAAAGGCTTTTTTTTTTTTTTGGTCTTCAAAGCTCCTTAAAAATAGTAAGTGGACCTTGAGTTAAGATTTGTTTTCTACAGTTTCTACAGTTTCCTTAACTCAATGTCGACCAACTAGTTTTTGTTGGAGCTTTCAAGTGCATGGTTTCATGGTCTTCAAAGCTCTGTAAAAAAGCTAGTGAAGCCTTGAGATACGTGTTTTTGGTGAAAGGGCTGTTTCTAAGGTCAGCAATAACATTTCACACTCAACTAGAAGAGAATAGAGTAGAATAGAATAGTCTGACAATAGTTAAGCTTCTCTGGAGCTGTCAACTGCATCTCATAGTTTTCCAAGTTCCGGAATAAAGTTATAGTAAAGTTATTATATTATAGACACTACCACTGCATATCCGTGTAACAATTTGGCCACAATTCAACACACTGACCATACACGGTCTAGCCAGATACTAGGTTTCTACCTAGTCTTGTTTTCTAGAGCTGTTTCCAAGGTCAAGAATTTACTTTCACTCTTAACCAGAATAGTTTGACAAAAAAAAAAAAATCTTGACTTAAGGTCGGCTTACTAGCTTTTTATCTGAGCTTTCAACAGCATCTCACAGTCTTCAAAGTTCTTGAAAAAATGTTGTTAGTGGACCTTGTATTAAATTATTTTTGTCAAACTACTGTTTCCAAGATCAAGAATAAAAATTCAGGCTTAAGTAGAATATAATAGAAGGTGACTATATGTGTTAGAAAGAAGGAAATCACTTCAAACAGAGCTGTTGAGCAACAGCCTGCGCAGGAACCTAAAGTCATTATCTGTCATTGTGACAGAAATACACACACCATCATTCATGGTGCAGCAGTGAAGTAGCATTTCAGAAGCTGATCTGAAGGGACTTCTGATGGGGGGAAGAGGATGGAACAATCTTTGAAGTCTGATTTATGGCTCCAGAGCTCCTTTTGATGGAGTATATGAATAGTCCTCAACAGAGACACATTTGATTTTCGTTTCTTTCATCCTCTCTGGGCATTCCTCTTTTCTTCTGAGGGCGTACAGAGGTTCAGGCCGATGCTAAATGACACCACTCTGACCAGTTTCAGTCTGTGACAAACCAGAACGGTGTTCGGGTGCCTTTGGGGTGAAGGAGAGGCTAAAAGGAGGGAGGGAGGTGGGGGTAGGCTAGCTCACCCACTAGGCCCTCTCTTTCCACTGCCAAGGTTGGCAGTGCCAGCCACAAGCTTTCAATGAGTGTGTGCTTGCTGGTCTGTGTGTGTGTGTGTGTGTGTGTGTGTGTGTGTGTGTGTGTGTGTGTGTGTGTGTGTAGGCACTGTAAGGTCCCATTGTGAGGTCACTTGTGACTCTGTCGTACGTAATATCTGTTTGCCCACTCATATTTGACAACTCCAGCCCTTTTCCAATCCACTTTCACCTCAAACTCAAAGCACAAACTCAGTAATTTGACGTCCTTGATTGTGTTAACTCACTTTATTTGGCAAAAACCCAGAATTTTCCTTAACCAGTTTTCCTGTAGTTCACTTTTAAGTAAACAGGGTGGTGGGTAGGTAGTGTTGCGATGCGGACTAACACATTGTTGGTTTTGGTCTTTTTATGGGATTTGTCTGTTATAAGAAACATATATAATAACACCGGCTTGTGTTATAGTTAAGTGTTAAATTAACAATGAGGAGTGTAAACTGAGAGAAACACTACTATATTGTTGTTAAATTAACAGTGACAATTTTATTACAATTTTAAGTGCAGTGTCCTCATCTACTGAATCTCAAGCTGCATTCAACAAGCAGAATTACACTTTTACTACAGAACCGGACACAAAGTTGTCTACAAGAAACACCATAAATTTAGCTTTTAACATTAAAGTGAATAGCGGGTAATTATGTATGGTGGCAGAAGAGATTGGCAGAAGAGCTGTCCTTTCAGCACCACACTCTTCTGACAATAACAGTCAACCTTCTCAACCGTGTATTATCCTGATCATCGTCTCCTTTTTGAGCAAAAATACTCAGTAAACCTGCAGCAGATCCAACAGTTTCCACTACGGTTGCTTGGCCACATCAGTAGAGCGCAGCACAGTCTGGTGAACAATTACACCCACCATCACATGCTGCTCCTGCTGCGAATGTAGCCAGGCAGGAGAGTTCTCCACAACTGAAATCAGTGTTACTGTTGGATCTGTTGGACAGAGGGGTGTTTAATCAAGATCCAGACCTGCAGTGCCTTTTCTGACCCCAGACACATGATTGGATGCTGATCTGCTCCATTTCATAATCTGTCTGGGGAAACACCTGAATAAACCTGTGATTGATCAAGAATGCTTGGTCACGACTTTTCAGTTCTGTGTTCATTCAGAGGTGCACAGAGTCTCTCTCTCTATAGGAGACTTTTCTTTAGTGTTTGTCTTCAGTCTGAATCCGTGCTCACTGGGTGTGTTGATGGACAAATGGAACAATGTGCGCGTGTGGGGACGACAGAGCACATTCTGGGAATATCTCTGGTGTTTGGCTCAACACTGCCCTTTTCTTCTCCTAACAGCCCCTATTCATCCGCAAGGACAATACGCTGTTCTTATTGCTGCAATGAACCAAAGGAGATGGGAGATCAGCTCGGGCACCCGTCACACAGAAAATGTTTTGATATAATGACTCACTAAGACGCCAAAATGTTTGCAAAGTGCCTCATTTGTTGCTTCAAGGCAAGTGTGCCACAGCAGAACTCATAAGCACATCGCTCTCAAACCGCAGAGAAAAACAGCGTTCAATTGTTTTGTGAAAATTACTTCTGACCGAGCCCCCCCACCCCTGTAGTCTTTCATTCAAATCTCTAATAGGATGATTTAAGCAGACAGTAGATGGATGGATTCCTATAATCTGTGTGCCATTAATTATGAGTCACTAGTTCCTACTTACAGATTGGAGATGACAGGAGGCTCATATTCTGAGCTAATTTCTGTCTGAACCCCACATTCCTGACCCCCCCTCACCACCACCACCACCACCACACACACACACACACTCCTCACACATTACATTATGTTTTGGAGTTTTAATTGAACATCATTAAAGATTCAAAAAGCAGCATTTTAAGTTAGATTTACAGCTTCTGAATTGATTGCATCCCAGATACGGGGGCTTGGACTGATTTTCCTTCAGTTTTTGCTGTTGATTACTATGTGTGGCAAAATGAATGAGCCAGCTACAATAACTGTTTCAGATTTGTAATGCAACACCACAGATGTTTCTTGGGGTAACTTGGGGTAACAAACTGAAGGCAGAAGGTTTTCACTGGATCTTTCTTTTGTCATCCTGTGTGATGAAAACTCACACAGAACTGCCTTATCAGACGATAAGATGATTATTAAAGAAAATGAAATGAGAGCATCCAAGAAAGAAAGCAATGTGAGAGTACAGTCTGAAGTATGGAGTATAATTAAAAGAATTAGAGAAACCTACTTGGTGATGCTTTACAAGCTGATTATTACCTTACTTATGCTTTTCCATCATCTGACAAATTATCCAGTGTTTTGTACTTAATCAATTACACAGTGCCCCATTTTGTTAGTTATATCATGTTTCAAATATGATAATAATCATAAACTCATAATATCCCTATATAAGCATATAATCCCTCATGAAGACGTTTTACCAAATAGTAGAAGGTAGAATTTGATTAGTTTATAATCTAGGAGGGGGGAGACCAGAGTAACAAGCCACTACAAGTTAGTCAGGTTTTGTCGAGGAAAAGTCAAACATCGTACTCACTGTCCAGCGAGAGCATGGAGTCAAAGATCTTGCACTGCACCTGTCCTGTACTCTGCGAGGCGCAGCTCATCCACAGCCCCTCATACAGACCCACAGCCGTGATGATGGCATCGCCAGCGTACGAAGACTGCTTCCACTGGGGCAAGGCGGTGGTGGAGATGATGCCGATCCAGCCGCCCAACGCCAGGAAATAACCCAACAACTGGAGACCTGAGTTGGCCATCCTTATCTAGCTCTGTCCCTCTACTTCTGTCTGCTCTCGCTCTTTCACTCCCTGGTTCACTTGCAACAGCTTTTGTTCGGGTGTGTCGTCTTTTCTTTCAGCAGTCTTTGAGGACACACCTGTAGCAATCCTGTTACTTGTTTCACTTTTCTCCTCACTATCTGGTCCCTCTGAGCATCTCCTTCTGCCTCTCTGCTTTAATTCTCATCTGTAGAGTTCCCCTCTTTCTCCTCGTCTCTAACTCTTTCTTTCTTTCTTTTGCTCTCCTCGTCCTGGGTTGTTTTTTGTCCGTCAGCTGCGACGATGAGTTGATGTCTCCCCTCAGTGCTGTCTGATTCCTTGGTCTCTCTGGGGCTCAGTCAAAGTGGAAGAAAGGCTTTCTGGTGGTCAGTGGTTCAGTTCATCAAGCATCGTCGCTGGGTTGCCTCACTCTTTGCATGGCTTCTTCCAGTTATCTCTCTCTGCTGCTTGCTTACTTCCCCCACTACAATCTTTCCGTCTGCTCCAGGCTCAAGTGGCTCAATGAGGGGTAGCAGAAAAAAAAGTAAAAAGAAAAAAAAAACATGAACACAAAAAGTCCTTAACAGGCTGACTATGGAGGGAAAGGGCTGGCCTGTGATTGGCCTGGTGTGTTGTAGGAACGCCTTCTGGGAGAAAAGAGGGATGTGCTGGTAGGAAAATAAGCACTGTTTCAAACAGAGAGGGAGAGAAAAAGCAAAGGATGTTGCTCAGGAGGGAAAACAGCATAGGTAAAGCCACGATGACAAGTTCATTCATGAAAAAGAGTCAAGCATTTTTTGCAAAATTGTTCCAATCCAGTTGACAACTTTGCATCTGTATCTTAATCATTCCATCAAACCCTTCAGCAAAACGTCAACATGCTGTTATACCAGCTATTGAGAGCATTGATCCTTTGGAAGTTTGCCACCCCCGCTGGAGGTTTGGAGGAGGTGGTGGTAAAGTGCAACAAACACACGTAAATCAACATCTAAACAATGCCTGGCTGGACGTGTCACATTCAGACAGGCTCTCTGGAAATTATGGGCCGCCGAGGCAAGCCTCCCCCATCACCATGGCAACCCCAACAAATGAAGAGAGAGAGCGAGAGTTCACCCGACTGTACATCCTTACGAGCTGCAAAGGCAGACACACTCCAGTCTTTTGTGTCTATGGAGAGTGCAGAAACCTGTTTTCCCACAGTTGTGCGTCCTATCAGCTCTGCTTCAACTCAACTCATTCAATTACCTTCAATTCACCAACTAACTCAGTAATTCTATTCTGCCAATTAGACTGTCGACACACTCGGTCTCAGAGACATGGCCGTTTTCTCACATCTGTAAGAGACATGTCTCACCCCCACCCTGCACACATACACACACACACACACACACACAGTCTGTCTGCACAACAACCATGTTCTTGCCTATACTCTCAAGGGTCTGAAGGGAGTTTTCAACAGACAGACTTTGGATGTAAAAAATAATACTCACCTAAGAATAAACAATAGAAATATAAAGAAAGACATAAGGAAAAGCAGGATGTTGTCTGTGCACTAATTGTATTTTGCATTTTCTGTATTTTGTTTCTTACGTCTCCTGCCAGCTCCACGTTGAACTTGAACTTGATTTACCGTAACAACAAAAAAACACTAGGACATGTGAACACGCATGTGACCTCACTTATCCGGTACCAAGCATGTCTTTGAAAACCCTTCACTACACACACACACACACATATAGAAAGAGCCATACATGGAGGTCTGCCCATGGTTCAAACCAACCCTCCTCACTGTTCTTATATGTTTGAATATTCGGGCTGTGTGTCCGTGACCATTATGTGCTCAGGTTTGCGCGGTCTAATGAGAGGCTTGACATATAGGTTGAGATTTGGTCAGAGCACAGGGGTCAGCTGAGCCCGAGAGGCGAGAAGAGATGAAAGAGAGGCAAAACAACTGCTCAGGTCCAGCGTAGTGGGTGAAGTGGTTGGGGCTTTTATGAGGCTTTCTGATTTTGAATCATAACAACACATTGCCATTGGTGGGGTTATGGTGGTACAGGTTCAAGTGAAAACCGCAACTCAGCAATCTTTTGAGTGTAGGCTCAGAGCAACAAGTCCTCATACCTAAATAACAAAATAAGTTGTTTGTCATTGCCTTCCAAAGTCACCCAAATGTGTGTTTTTGATCAGCCCTATTGTCCCAAAACACACATGATCATAATTAAAATGAAGCTCCATGGAAAAGGTTGGGTTCAGTGTAGGCAAGGAAAGATTATTGTCATGGTTACAACAAATCAGCACTGACTTTGACGCAAACCACAGGAAAAAGTCACACACTTTGCGCTACATCAATTTCATGCTACTTCTGCCTTCTCAGACACAACAGTCATTTTTCACCTCAACCACAGGACATTGCTTGTCAGGTAAATGCAATTTGCTTTTAGGCATTTGAACAGACAGCAAATGGTGCAGGGCTTTTTTTCTCCTTGAACGTTGACTCTGGGAATGTGTTCAGAGAGGACAGCAGTTGTGCTCGTTCCCCCAACTATGTCAGCTTACTTATTGGTTGTGAACTACAAACTCAGGCAGCTATATATGTTAGAGGTTTGAGAGGTTTCTTTTAAAGGAAAAGATTTTACACACCAAAGTCAGTTTGCAGGTCTTGGGGAGTTCTACTGCATATGTTAAAACAGTAGTATAAAGCCTTTAGTGTCTCCAGAGGGAGCTGTGTGGATAGATGTCCTCATGTGATGTCACTTGAAAATCTGTTGGTGTGAAGTTAGAAAGAAGTGAGCTAACCAGACCTCAGTAGCCCGCTGCTCAGCTCTGCTGCAGGCTAGAGGCTCCAGGGTACATTAGCTGCTACTAACATAACACACCCGAATCACCAACCAAACTGTTGAGTTGCATTGTGGGTAATGTTGGCGCCAAGACAATATCTCTGGTTTTGCTGTATCGGTTTTGATACAATATTTTTACAGGGGTGGAAGTAAATGCGCAGTCTCTCCATTACTTTAATATGTGTTGGAGTTCATACTGTTAAGTGCCAGGATATTTAATTTATGTGGTTTAATAGTGCTATTTTTACACAAGTACTTTTACTTTTACTTGATTCTGATATTCTAGTACTCTTTCTATCCCTGCTTTTTTACACTGTCCATCGTGAGTCTGACAGTGTTACAGGGGCGCAATGCTAAATCGGTGGAGTACTCTGAACATTTTAATACTTTTTTATATGATACAGGGGTGCTTTTTATGTGTCTAGTTTTTTAGATATCTCACCCAAATACAATGGAGGTGCATGTAATTTAGTTTGTGCTGCTCACGTTGTTGAAAAATGACATTTATAAGTATATATACATTTATTTATTTCTAGAAAGTGTCCCTGTTACTCTGGATAATCCGGACTACACTGCCAACAGTTTTCATATTCCTTTAATAAGTATAGGTATGGCTAGATACCATACATTTTATTAGTTTACTGATAATTTGGATTAATGCTTTGAATTTTTTTTTTTTTTGATGAAACTTCATCATCATGTTTCTTTCACTTGTTCACAACAGCTGAACGTTACTTTAGGTAAAAGAAAGTGTTAACCTTCTTTCTGAAATAACTGTACAAAAGTGACATTGATATTGGTGTAACATAACATGTTACAGTTCAGACAAAGTCCATCACTTCACCCGACTTTACCCCTAAATCCCTGTACTCAGTCTGGGCTGCAGCACCATTACCACTGTGGATACACCCCTCCACTGCTCTCAGCTCTTATCTCTTTGATATGTCTCTCCCCAGACAGGAAACCAGCAAATGTGGTTAGCACAGTCTCATACCCATGCACACACAATTAAGGCTTCAGGGGCCTATCAGATTAGCCAGTGTTGTCAGGGTTACTGTGAGACACATGTGGACATGTAAACAGTATTGGAGGAGAATTATGTAACACAACAGGCAGGTTGTGGATTAGTCTATTTGAAGAAACACATAGGGATTATTCAGTGAAGCAGCTTCGCTTTGATGTCACATGAAGGAAATTTGTATGCAGTCATACATCTGGAAGATACTATATAATTGATATCACTTGGGATGTGGCCTTGTACAGTATTCCCAGATAACATGTAGTCCTCTCCAGTAAACTGTAATTACAGTACGTCAAGCCTTTCCTGTTAATGTTTTTCACCCAGAGAGTCTACATGAGAAGGTGGCGTCTGAATGAATGCTAACTAAGCACAGAAATGAATAATGTATGTCTGTGCCCGAGGAGAGCTCCTCTGGTCGGGCTCAAGTGCCCCTGAAGAGACTGTTGGCTCGGTTCATTATGGAGTTGAACAGGGCGTCTTTTCCTCAAAGTAGACAGCAGCATCAAGTGCTGTTATACACAAAAACACAACATAGAGAATGTGCAGGAGAAAACAGTTTGAGAGTTGAATGTTTGGAGAGGTTATTGTTGTAGACAATATGATGTCCTAATTGCTTTGATTATGTCATTTTGGATACTTAAATCTTAAAACTACCGTGAGAGGTTGATGGGAGCACTTTCCATGAATGTTCCAAAGTCTAATGACAAACAGAGGCAGTGCGTTCTACAGCTTCTTTTCATCCCACTGTTTCCTAAACTCACTATGGTCGACCTTGCTTTCATGCCTGGCTTCAGTTCAGTTGTTGGGTCAGCGCCTTCTGGTGATGGTAGTCGTGAAGCGTGTGACTGCCTGGGGAGGAAAGGAGGGGTCTCCTTCCTTTCCATCCTCTCCACCCATTTACCATTCAACCTGCTTGTCCCCCTTCACCTTTGTGACTTTCCATCTTTTCTTTGTCCTCTTCCTTCCTTCCAACTCCTCACTGGAGGATACATGGTTCAGTGGGTGCCATCAGTTACTCCCTCTCTCCGTCGTCTCTCCCCACCTCTTACCTCTCTCCCTCTCCCCAGATTTTCCAGACCCCTGCCGCACTAAGCTGAGCTTAAGAGTCAGCTGAGCTGATCAAAGACCGTAGCAATGTAGTGGCTAACAAGAGGCGAGAGTTCCCAACGACACAGGACCTCCCAGGGGTTTCCACCGCCATAGACCTACTGTAACTAGAATCGACGTGGAGGGACCGGAGCTGATTATACACGTTCTTATACTCTGCCTGTGTGACTGCTTGAGTAGCCCTGTGGTACATGTGCACCGATAGCTGTCTGTTATCCTGAGAAACTGTACGTCCATGACACATCTTGCCAGCTTGCTCTAGTGATTTGAAGTCTGCAGAGAGAGCACCCTCCATTACCCAGCATCCCCCTAGTGTGGGGTAGGTCCAGGTCTTGTTCCCACCACTCTCCTCCCTCTCACCCCACCATCCCCTCTTTCTTCTCCACTTTTCTCGTCACGTCGACCCCTTCCAGTTGCCCCTGCATGCTCTGGCTCCCTATTATCACTCTAATTAGCCCTAGTAGGCTTTCCCTCCTCTTCCTCCCCCCTTTGTTCTCCATTTCTTCTTTTATCCTTCATGACCTTTTCTTCTGTTTTCCTCCATACTGCTTTTACAGTGTATACTGTAGCCCTGCTGTAGGCCACTGGTTGACCCCAGCAGGAATGAAACCACAATCCTCGACATTGACTACACTTACATTCATTAAATATTCCGGCCCTTATTCCAAAAAAGACAATCTTCCTACTAAGCTGTTTACATGGCTAATGAAAAAGAATATTCCACTAATATTCCCGTTTACATGCAGCCTTGTTGGACCGTGAGAACTCAGCCTCCCTCTTTCATTCGTTCAACCACCTTCTTGAAAAGATCGGCATTGTGACATGTTGATATCCAAGACTTTCATCATGTTTAAAAGTAGCTGTGTTTCTCCTTTTCTTTTCTTTTGTGCATGCATCTCTACCCCAGCCTTGCAAAGTGTTGGCTAGTTGGTTTGTTTCCAACGCACAGAGCTGACTGTTAACAGGAAGAGGCCGTGTGTCGCAAACTGAGATGCAGATTCTGAATGCGCTGTATACATGTCCAAAGAATGCTCCTAAAACCTGAATAATTTCGGCATATCCCACATGTCTTTATCAGAAAATGCTACATTCAGAATAAGGCCTAATTTGGAACCCGTATCAAATTCAGAATATTGTCATAAACAGATAATAAATAATAGTGGGAAATTAGTGTGCATGTAAACGTAGTCAGTGTTGTCTTTTTGTACATGTTTGTTCATGTTGGACTAGGGGTGTCAACTGTTGTTAGTAAACTAGGCTACTGTTGCTCTCTTTGCTAATGCATAAATGGAGGAAACTAGCGAGCCATGCTAACAGATCAAATCTGATGAGTCACGTTAGCTTGTCGCCCAAATGAGAGAGTGGGAATGAAATGGGAATGAAATTTAGGATGGGTTGCATTCGAATTAATTCGAACAAATTACATGTTTCAATCTATCAATACAATATAAAATAATAATATATAATAATAATATAATATCTGTTTAATTAAATTTTTAGTTTATTTATTTGAACAAGTTAAAATAAACAAAGGACATCAAAAATAACATGGAATATAGTTTGCAGGGAGAGGAACAAAGCCCAAGAAGGGCTTATTCATTGCATCTAAATGAATTATATAAAACTGGTTCATTGTGCAAGTTTTTTCTTGTCTTAACAACAAAAAAAGTTTAACTTTGTCTTTGTCTTCTTCCGACATTCCCTTCCTGCCCTCCGCCTCTTGGCACCTTATTACCTGCCTCCCCCTCTACCATACAGTTGCTGGAACCAAATCTCTTGCACCTGCATGTCCAGGCTCTATCCGGTTCCCTGAATTCCTGAAAGCACTGTGCTGATCTGACCCTCCAAGAGAATCAGGGACGTGAAGGGGAGAGGAGAAGGGAAAAAAGAGGGGGAACAGAGAGGAGAGCAGGAACCCTTTTAGTGGTTCTGCTGTGCTGGTGGTGGTGGGGAGGACTCCTCTTATGGGTGTGCATTTATCTGGAGCCAGGAAGAGCTTTATTGTAACCTAAGGTTAACCCAGGGCTCTGGAAAATGACTGCTTTTAACGAGGTCCCCAGAAAAAAGCTTTTCTGGTCTGGAGTGGGGCCTCTGAATTCCTCTGAGGCCCACCTGGGGATAGAAAGTTTGATGGATTTGGGAGCATATGCTGGGTTTCAATCCAAGGATTTAAATGCCAATTTCAATTGCATAAAACTAGGAAAACTGAATGGAAACTGCTCATTTTGCTAAGATTCATTCTTATTTCTTTTGAAGAAAAGCTTGCCTGAACTATGCTATGTACGGTGGGTCAGAGTTGGAAGTCTGTCTGTAAACCTGGTGGATATTCACAACAGACAGTTTGTGTAATAATTGTACCATTTGTTGTTCATTTTCTCTTCCTTATAAGTTTCGCTGTCCTAGGGGCTTGTGTAAAATCTTTCCGATGGTCTGACTGTTTGTGTTTGTTTTTAGTGATGTCACCACATTCCTGGATCGCAGAAATTAATTATGGCCAACAAAAATAAAAATAAGGCCCAAGTTATAAAAAAAACTAAATTATCTTTTATCAAGTTTAGTTTTAACCATGGTGGTGGCATGGCTTTAGGAATGGCAATGTCGGTCTGTGCGCTACTGAAAAAGCACCATCATCAGGTCAAAATGTTCTCAGTACTTTGGTTTATGACCAAATACCTGCTAAACTAATAGCATTCCCATCAGCCTCTTCTGGACTTTGTGTTTAGTGCTAATTAGCAAATGTTAGCATGCTAACACGCTAACCTAAGAAGATGAACATGGTAAACATTATATCTGCTAAATCTCAGCATGTTAGCATTGTTAACATCAGAAAACAACAACTTGTCTGATACTACAGCTTTTGAGACATTTTCTCTGGTTGCCTTAAGATTTTCTAATCATCAGTCAAAAGCAAACTTATGCACTTCAGCCCAGCTGATTGAAACATTTAATTAGCATTTCATGTATCATGATTTTGTCACACATTTAGCTGAATTCTTTATGTTTGACAGAGATGTTGGAAATCATTGAAGGTTGTGATGGATGTGTTTGGTGACAAATGATTTTTGAAACTGACAAAAGTCTGTTCATGTGCATATCATAAGTCGTAGAATACCAGCACACTATAAACACAGTGAGGATGGAGTACAGTGCAGCAAATGTTGCGCTGAGATGACCTTCAGTCACAATCTGTGAGAAATTCACTTGAGTGATGGGGTTTTGGTGCGTGTCTATGGTCATAGTGTGTGTGTGTGTGTGTGTGTGTGTGTGTGTGTATACTGTATGCAAGCCCAACATCAACAGACAGGCAGTGGGAGGTGGAGGAGCAGGGGCCTGAGGGTGACTATAGAGAGATTAAAAAGGGAATGTGGGACTTAATCCACTGTTATACAGCAGTCCTCTGAGTCTCCACTCACTGAGAGAAGCCAAAGAAAAGACAAGCATTCCTCCCAGCCCTCGCTACACAGCACACAGACCAGGGGCTACAGACACCATTCTCCTGCCATCTGGCCTTAACCAAACACTGAACAGCCCCCCGACCCTGATCGGCTCCTGCCCTCCGCCCCTCGGACCTCTACCAAATCCATACACTCTCCATCTTCACCCTCGAGCCTCTGCTGCCTTTCACCTCCTCCTCAGCTCCCACTTCAAAGCTATGCCACAAGCCCAGTATTATTATTACTTTTACCTATAATGAGTTAAGTGTAGTGCTTTTCTTTTGTTTTCCATGTTCAGTGTAGGTGACAATCAAACAAGCAACAATGAAACATGGTTTTAAACATGCTATATAATTAAACCGTTTTATTATTATTATTATGAATAGATGTTATATAAGCGGACTTGCGGTTTAAAAGTCTTTGGTCCAAATATGGAGAGATTTGAGTCTAGAAAGTGAATAAGTAACTCTCCCCTCCATTAGCAAACACTCTTCAATATGCCGCTGATTCTGAAGTCCAAACTGCCTCTGATGTGCATTTAGTAGCCAAGCGTAGAAGATCACAGTTGTACTTGGCAGCATACGTTTTTGACAATACAATCTTAACACAAGGTCTACTTACTAGAATTTTCAACCACATCTCATGGTCTTCCTCCACAGATGGTTGCTCAGTGTTCATGGAGCTGGCTCAGCATTCCTCTTTTAACCTAAATATTGAATTTTGGTCATGTAATAAAAGGTGGTCATACATGGAGGGGCAGGTAAAAGTCTTGCATTCTACATTTTACTTAAGTACCAGTTTATAATTATTAGCAGCAAAATTTTTACTGAATCATTAACATTCACAGTAAGTAGCATAAGGCTGTAGCTGGTTGAAGCTAATCTGATCTACTTAATATACTGTTGGTTACTGGCAGATTAATCTGAAACAACATATCTTATTTTATAACATCATCACATGTTTTTTATGTAAAATTTTCATCTTCAAAGTAATTATATAGCTGGCAGATAAATGTAGAAATGTAGTGGAGGAAAAGTATAAAGTAGCATATAATAGAAGTACTCAAGTAAAGTACAAGTAACTCAAAGTTTTGCTTAGGTACTTGAGTAAATGTACTTTGTTACTTTTCACTAATGATTGGGCCCCATCACCATCTTGAATCTCTAAATCGCTCCCTCTCTCTTCTCACATTACAGGAGAGAAGTAGGTTGAATTCCTCACTGCTCATTTTCAAATATGTGCCACCTGCCTGAAACCAGCACGTTTTCCCACATCCACCAATCCTCGGTCAGGGTCTTTGTGTTATGTGCTGGATGTAAACACTCAAGGGTTAACACTCCAATGGGATGGCCGTGCTCTGGATAAAAACCTTTCTCACACTCTTTGCCACCTTTTTATTGGCTGCTATTCCAAAAATGTGCCATGTACCTGCTGTCTCGTGAAGGACCCCCCCGCCCCCCGTCTTTTTCGCTTCCCCTATTTGTTGTCTTTCCACCAACTTATGCACCTTTTGTCACACACTTTTTCCTCTTATGGTACGTTCTGTTGTCTCTGTCCTCTCTTCAATTCCTCTCCTCTCCTCCTTCTCCCATCTGTCTCTCTGTAAGTGGGTGGCAGTGAGCCAAGCATCGCCCGGCCTGCCTTCACCGTAACAACCAGCAGAACCGTCTTCATCTGATGGGACAAAAGGGCCTCCAAGAATCACTGCTGTTCCCCCGGGGGCTTACAGGCTGAGAGCCGGAGATTTGGAGAGGAAGGTACAGGGAGGAAGGAATGGGGGTGGAGGTGCCTGGAAGGAGAAGCGCTATGTATCTATGGAGTTTAACCTCCCTGAAATACCCCCTAGCACTGTGAACTTCTTCCCCAAAGAGCAGCTAATGCCTTCTCACAGGCTGAAATTTCATACATCGTGGTACATTTTGGGCATACTGACCATTGGACCTCTGCTTTCACTCACAGTGAGCATTTGTGTGATAATGTGGAGTGCATGGAATTCATAAAGAATCATTATTACTACATCCTGTTTTATGAGGGCCAATAAAAACGTCATGCGGCCGTTAGCGCTGTAGTTTATTCAGGCCCATTAGCTCCTCCACACAGTGCTAAACAAACAATTCAGGAAATTCCTTGCCAGAAACATGACTTTAACCAGATCCTCACCTGCAACTCTCTCTCATATAGGCACAATCCGTGATCCAAATCTAAACCAAAGGGTATAGCCCCATCATTGAATTTTAAAGTACAGGATTGGAACATGTCCCAATAACACTACAGCTAAATCTGTTTCAGTAAAGTCTAAAGTAAACTACCAGTAAAAAGGACTGCTTTGAAATTAAGGACGCTGTGCTGTTCTAAATCAAGTCAAGTCAATTCAATTTTTTTATGTAGGCCAAATAACAAATCACTAATTTCCCTCATAGAGTTTTACAATACAGCATACACCCTCGATCCATAGACATAGTAATGTTAAGTATGAGGAATTTGTAATAACTGTGTTTAAACAAGCAAAACCTTAAATAAAAGTTAACTGGCAGCCCAGTCTCATACAGAAACAGTTATGTTTTCCTGTAAGTCCCCCACAGCTATACATGCTCCGCATCTTACTGGACCTCTGCTTCCCTCTCTGCAGTGGTCCCATGCCCAGACCGGCACGGTGGTGATCCCAGTCCTATAGGACAATAAGGAGACAGTTCATGGCGGAGCTGAAGTCATCGGCTAGGCATCTGTCAGAACAGCCACCAAAACAATGGACCCCTCTGTCCCGCTAACACAAGGTTGGTTTTAGACGAGAGGCCGGACAGCACTGAGATGGACCACCAGCAGCAGCAGCACTGGAACTGACAGCTACAGTTTGACCTTGTCTTGTACTGTAACACCTCACAGTCCTCCAGAGTGAGAGGGAGCCTGTTTGAGGAATATTGGGGGATCTCCTCAAGTCAGTCAGCTAAATATTCAAGTTTCAAGTTTACTTGTCACATACTCAACAACTCTACATTGTACAGTTAAATGCTTCCCATTGAAACTATGTTATTCTGGGCCTAAAACACCCTCAGGATTGTGCTGTCTGTACATGACTTCTCAGTAACAGGACAATACCACACATGTCCCAGAGCGCTGAGCAAGGGTTTACAGAGATAAGTGAAAGGCTGATCTTGAAAGTTGCAGCCAAAACATTGGACAATGTAAAGTTTCCTTTGGATGTGCCGGCAGTAGCCGGAGGAGCGGAGAGGCGGAGGTCATGTCGGCCCTTGATAGCCTGCTGTTTTATTCTCCTCTCTCCAGAGTCACAGTCACAGTTAATCTCAGGACTGCACCCCGCTGTGCCTGACCCCAACCTGCCACCTCCATCTCCATGCCCACCACGTCGCCATGGCAGCAAGGACAGACCATGTGGCACACACACACACACACCCACACACACACCCACACACACACACACACACACACACACATACACACGCACAGGCCTATGGCAATGCACTCACACAGTTTGTGGTGTTTAAATAGGAAAAATAAAGAGGTTTTGATACATATGATAATGTATTGAAATGTGGTGCGGCTGTAGGCAGAACAGTCAGAGAAGGCTGTACCAATCACGGACTAGACCTCTGTTGTGTACTGTACTCTGA